>JAXIVJ010006357.1:0-67394 GCA_036785665.1 Chirona hameri | reverse complement strand
GCCGGGTATGATAAGGTGGGGACCTGGCGCCGGGTATTGTTAAGGCGGGGACCTGGCGCCGGGTATGTTAAGGTGGGGACCTGGCGCGGGTATGTTTAAGGTGGGGACCTGTCACCGGGTATGTTAAGGTGGGGACCTGGCGCCGGGTATGATAAGGCGGGGACCTGGCGCCGGGTATGTTAAGGTGGGGACCTGGCGCCGGGTATGTTAAGGTAGGGACCTGGCGCCGGTATGATAAGGCGGGGACCTGGCGCCGGGTATGTTAAGGTGGGGGACCTGGCGCCGGGTATGTTAAGGTGGGGACCTGGCGCCGGGTATGTTAAGGCGGGGACCTGGCGCCGGGTATGTTAAGGTGGGGACCTGTCACCGGGTATGTTAAGGTGGGGGACCTGGCGCGGGTATGATAAGGCGGGGACCTGCGGGTATGTTAAGGCGGGGACCTGGCCGGGTATGTTAAGGTGGGACCTGTCACCGGGTATGTTAAGTGTGGTGGACCTGGCGCCGGGTATGATTAGGCGGGGACCTGGCGCCGGGTATGTTAAGGTGCGGGGGACCTGGCGCCGGGTATGTTAAGGTCGGGGACCTGGCGCCGGGTATGATAAGGCGGGGACCTGGCGCCGGGTATGTTAAGGTGGGGACTGGCGACCGGGTATGTTAGGTGGAGACTGCGCCGGGTAGTTAAGGTGGGGACCTGTCACCGGGTATGTTAAGGTGGGGACCTGGCGCCGGGTATGTTAAGGCGGTGGACCTGGGCGCCGGGTATGTTAAGGTGGGGACCTGGGCGCCCGGGTATGTTAAGGTGGGGACCTGGCGCGGGTATGATTAAGGTGGGTGGACCTGGCGCCGGGTATGTTAAGGCGGGGACCTGGGCCGGGTATGTTAAGGTCGGGGACCTGGCGCCGGTATGATAAGGCGGGGACCTGACGCGGGTATGATAAGGCGGGGACCTGGCGCCGGGTATGATAAGGCTGGGGACCTGGCGCCGGGTATGTTAAGGTGGGGACCTGGCGCCGGGTATGTTAAGGCGGGGACCTAGCGCCCGGGTATGTTAAGAGGGACCGGGGTACGCTGGCGCCGGGTATGTTTAAGGTGGGGACCCTGGCGCCGGGTATGATAAGGCGGGGACCTGGCGCCGGGTATGTTAAGGTGGGGGAACCTGGCGCCGGGTATGATAAGGGGGGACCTGGCGGGTATGATAAGGTGGTGGGACCTGGCGCCGGGTATTATAAGGCGGGGACCTGGCGCCGGGTATGTTAAGGTGGGGACCTGGCGCGGGTATGATAAGGTGGGGACTCGGCGCCGGGTATGTTAAGGTGGGGGACCTGGCGCCGGGTATGTTAAGGTGGGGGACCTGCGCCGGTATGTTAAGGCGGGACCTGGCGCCGGGTATGTTAAGGTGGGGACCCTAGGCGCCAGGGTATGTTAAGGTGGGACCTGGCGCCGGGTATGATAAGGTTGGTGACCTGCGCCGGGTATGAATAAGCGCTGGGGACCTGGCGCCGGGTAATGTTAATGGTGGGGACCTGGCGCCGGGTATGATAAGGTGGGGACCTGGCGCCGGGTATGTTAAGGTGGGGACCTGGCGCCGGGTATGTTAAGGTGGGGACCTGGCGCCGGGGTATGTTAAGGTGGGGACCCTGGCGCCGGGTATGTTAAGGTGGGGACCTGGCGCCGGGTATGTTAAGGGGGGACCTGGCGCCGGGTATGTAAGGTGGGGACCTGGGCGCCGGGTATGTTAAGGCGGGGACCTGGCGCCGGGTATGTTAAGGCGGGGACCTGGCGCCGGGTATGATAAGGCGGGGGAACCTGGCGCCGGTGGTATGATAAGGCGGGACCCTGGCGCCGGGTATGATAAGGCGGGGACCCTCGCCGGGTATTGTTAAGGGTGGGGGACCTGGCGCCGGGTATGTTAAGGGTGGGTGACCTGGCGCCGGGTATGTTAAGGCGGGGACTAGCCGGGTATGTAAGCGCGTGTGGGACCTGGCGCCGGTATGTTAGGTGGGGACCTGGCGCCGGGTAATGTTAAGGTGGGGACCTGGCGCCGGGTATGTAAGGCGGGGACCTGGCGCCGGGGTATGTTAAGGTGGGGACCTGGCGGCCGGGTATGATAAGGCGGGGACCTGGCGCCGGGGTATGATTAAGGTGGGACTGGCGCCGGGTATGATAAGGTGGGGACCTTGGCGCCGGGTATGTTAAGGTGTGGGACCTGGCGCCGGGTATGTTAAGGTGGGGACCTGGCGCCGGGTATGTTAAGGTGGGGACACCTGGCGCCGGGTATGTTAAGTGGGACCTGCGCGGGTAGTTAAGGTGGGGGACCTGGCGCCGGGGTATGTTAAGGTGGGGGACCTGGCGCCGGTATGTTAAGGTGGGGACCTGGCGCCGGGTATGTTAAGGGTTGGGACCTGGCGCCGGGTATGATAAGGTGGGGACCTGGCGCCGGGTATGATAAGGTGGGGACCTGGCGCCGGGTATGATAGGTGGGGACCTGGCGCCGGGTATGATAAGGTGGGGACCTGGCGCCGGGTAATGTTAAGGTGGGGGACCTGGCGCCGGGTATGTTAAGGTGGGGACCTGGCGCCGGGTTATGTTAAAGTGGGACCTGGCGCCGGTATGTTAAGGTGGGGACCCTGGCGCCGGGTATGATAAGGTGGGGGACCTGGCGCCGGGTATGATAAGGTGGGGGACCTGGCGCCGGGTATGTTAACCCGCGCACTGCAAGGGGGTTCATTTCCGCCCCCCCTCAGGTTCTTCAAAGATAGCGAAAAAAGGCGGCGCGCGCAGCGCCGCTGGGTTTTGAAAAATCTGTTAGGACATACAATTGCGCACACTTTGAAGAAAAAAAATATGATCGGGTGATCTCAGGTCAGGTCATTCAGACCAGGTCAAGTGACCCCACCACCAAAAATGTTTGGCAGTTGTGCCAAAGCCAGATGTTTTCACCGATCAGGTTGAAACTTACAGGATGTCATGAGGGCATCAGTACTTACAATTCGTATCTCTCGAAATTTTGATATCGGTGACCTAAGGTCAGGTCAATTTCGTAACCTCCCATAATAAGTCAATAGGGAAATATACAAATGCTTCCTATTTCAAGGATATGCATGGTACTAGTCCAATTACTTCTGGATCATGTTTATTATAGGATATTCTTGATGAATCCACGTGTAAGTTTTTAGTTCAGTGTGACCCCCTATTGGGTCATTTGAGGTCATGCGAGGTCACCATCACCTTTGTCAATAACTTCTCGACATAATGAAGATAGAGAAGTAAAAACAGCCATCAATTAGCTTGTCTCGTCGAGACACGTTTTTTCCCAATATGAAACATTCCCTACTTTGGTCACCACTTGACCTTGACCTTAGGTCAAATTGTTTAAGTTGACTTAACAAGGTCACCATATTATATCATTCAAAGCGCCTTGACAAGATAAACACAATGGCGTAAACAGTTTTCCGTTATCTTTTATTAGGTAAAAAGTTAATAGCAAAAACGATTTAGCCAAAAAAACGGTTTCTTTTTCTTTTCTTTTTGACCTCTGGAGCCTCAAATATTGACCTGAGATCAAATCTGAGTACACCTTAACGATTACAAATTTAACTGGCTGGCGTTTGGCTTTTTTCCGCTTGTTTCTAACTATCATCGTTTCTGAGATATATGGGAAATTTCTGGAGCGATGTCCTAAAATAGGGAAAACAAACTGAAAAAATTTTACCTTTAATGACCTCTGGTGACCTCAATTTTGACCTGACTGAAAGAAAACACTGAAATACTTTCGATAGAACATGTATGAAGCTATCAAATGCCTTTTTCTGCTTCTCGCTACGTTGCGTAGTTTTGTCGAGGATCTCAGGG
Organism: Chirona hameri; assembly: GCA_036785665.1. Lineage (NCBI taxonomy): Eukaryota > Metazoa > Arthropoda > Thecostraca > Balanomorpha > Balanidae > Chirona > Chirona hameri. Next base: position 63,542 of record JAXIVJ010006357.1, on the reverse strand, counting down.
GGGGGGGGGGGCGGAATTCAACCCCCTGCAGTTCGTGTTCGGCGCAAAGGCCCCTGCAGTGCGCGGGTTAAGGTGGGGACCTGGCGCCGGGTATGTTTAAGGTGGGGAACCTGGCGCCGGGGTATGTTAAGGTGGGGGACCTGGCTTCCGGGTATGTTAAGGCGGGGACCCTGGCGCCGGGTTATGTTAAGGCGGGGACCTGGCGCCGGGTATGTTAAGGTGGGGGACCTGGCGCCGGGTATGTTAAGGTGGGGACACTGGCGCCCGGGTATGTTAAGGGGTGGGGGACCTGGCGCCGGGTATGTTAAGGCGGGGACCTGGCCGCCGGGTATGATAAGGCGGGGGACCTGGCGCCGGGTATGTTAAGGCCGGGTATGTTAAGGTGGGGACCTGGCGCCGGGTATGTTAAGGCGGGGACCTGGCGCCGGGTATGATAAGGCGGGGACCTGGCGCCGGGTATGTTAAGGTGGGGACCTGGCGCCGGGTATGATAAGGCGGGGACCTGGCGCCGGGTATGATAAGGTGGGGACCTGGCGCCGGGTATGATAAGGCGGGGACCTGGCGCCGGGTATGTTAAGGTGGGGACCTGGCGCCGGGTATGTTAAGGTGGGGACCTGGCGCCGGGTATGTTAAGGTGGGGACCTGGCGCCGGGTATGTTAAGGTGGGGACCTGGCGCCGGGTATGTTAAGGTGGGGGACCTGGCGCCGGGTATGTTAAGGTGGGGACCTGGCGCCGGGTATGTTAAGGTGGGGACCTGGCGCCGGGTATGTTAAGGTGGGGACCTGGCGCCGGGTATGATAAGGTGGGGACCTGGCGCCGGGTATGATAAGGTGGGGACCTGGCGCCGGGTATGATAAGGTGGGGACCTGGCGCCGGGTATGATAAGGTGGGGACCTGGCGCCGGGTATGTTAAGGTGGGGACCTGGCGCCGGGTATGTTAAGGTGGGGACCTGGCGCCGGGTATGTTAAGGTGGGGACCTGGCGCCGGGTATGTTAAGGTGGGGACCTGGCGCCGGGTATGATAAGGTGGGGACCTGGCGCCGGGTATGATAAGGTGGGGACCTGGCGCCGGGTATGATAAGGTGGGGACCTGGCGCCGGGTATGTTAACCCGCGCACTGCAGGGGGGTTCATTTCCGCCCCCCCCTCAGGTTCTTCAAAGATAGCGAAAAAAGGCGGCGCGCAGCGCCGCTGGGTTTTGAAAAATCTGTTAGGACATCAATTGCGCACACTTTGAAGAAAAAAAATATGATCGGGTGATCTCAGGTCAGGTCATCAGACCAGGTCAAGTGACCCCACCACCAAAAATGTTTGCAGTTGTGCCAAAGCCAGAGTTTTTCACCGATCAGGTTGAAACTTACAGGATGTCATGAGGGCATCAGTACTTACAATTCGTATCTCTCGAAATTTTGATATCGGTGACCTAAGGTCAGGTCAATTTCGTAACCTCCCCATAATAAGTCAATAGGGAAATATACAAATGCTTCCTATTTCAAGGATATGCATGGTACTAGTCCAATTACTTCTGGATCATGTTATTATAGGATATTCTTGATGATCCACGTGTAAGTTTTGTTCAGTGACCCCTATTGGGTCATTTGAGGTCATGCGAGGTCACCATCACTTTGTCAATAACTCTCGACATAATGAAGATAGAGAAGTAAAACAGCCATCAATTAGCTTGTCTCGTCGAGACACGTTTTCCCATATGAAACATTCCCTACTTTGGTCACCACTTGACCTTGACCTTAGGTCAAATTGTTAAGTTGACTTAACAAGGTCACCATATATATCATTCAAAGCGCCTTGACAAGATAAACACAATGGCGTAAACAGTTTTCCGTTATCTTTATTAGGTAAAAAGTTAATAGCAAAAACGATTTAGCCAAAAAACGGTCTTTTTCTTTTCTTTTTGACCTCTGGAGCCTCAAATATTGACCTGAGATCAAATCTGAGTACACCTTAACGATTACAAATTTAACTGGCTGGCGTTTGCTTTTTTCCGCTTGTTTCTAACTATCATCGTTTCTGAGATATATGGGAATTTCTGGAGCGATGTCCTAAAATAGGAAAACAAACTGAAAATTTTTACCTTTAATGACCTCTGGTGACCTCAATTTTGACCTGACTGAAAGAAACACTGAAATACTTTCGATAGAACATGTATGAAGCTATCAAATGCATTTTTCTGCTTCTCGCTACGTTGCGTAGTTTTCGAGATCTCAGGGGGGGGGGGGGGGCGGAAATCAACCCCCTGCAGTTCGTGTTCGGCGCAAAGCCCCTGCAGTGCGCGGGTTAAGGTGGGGGACCTGGCGCCGGGTATGTTAAGGTGGGGACCTGGCGCCGGGTATGTTAAGGTGGGGACCTGGCTCCGGGTATGTTAAGGCGGGGACCTGGCGCCGGGTATGTTAAGGCGGGGACCTGGCGCCGGGTATGTTAAGGTGGGGACCTGGCGCCGGGTATGTTAAGGTGGGGACCTGGCGCCGGGTATGTTAAGGTGGGGACCTGGCGCCGAGTATGTTAATGTGGGGACCTGGCGCTGGGTATGTTAAGGTGGGGACCTGGCGCCGGGTATGACAAGGTGGGGACCTGGCGCCGGGTATGTTAAGGCGGGGACTTGGCGCCGGGAATGTTAAGGCGGGGACCTGGCGCCGAGTATGTTAAGGTGGGGACCTGGCGCCGGGTATGTTAAGGTGGGGACCTGGCGCCGGGTATGTTAAGGTGGGGACCTGGCGCCGGGTATGTTAAGGTGGGGTCCTGGCGCCGGGTATGTTAAGGTGGGGACCTGGCGCCGGATATGTTAAGGTGGGGACCTGGCGCCGGGTATGATAAGGTGGGGACCTGGCGCCGGGTATGTTAAGGTGGGGACCTGGCGCCGGGTATGTTAAGGTGGGGACCTGGCGCCGGGTATGATAAGGTGGGGACCTGGCGCCGGGTATGTTAAGGCGGGGACCTGGCGCCGGGTATGATAAGGTGGGGACCTGGCGCCGGGTATGTTAGGGTGGGGACCTGGCGCCGGGTATGATAAGGTGGGGACCTGGCGCCGGGTATGTTAAGGTGGGGACCTGGCGCCGGGTATGTAAAAGTGGGGACCTGGCGCCGGGTATGGTAAGGTGGGGACCTGGCGTTGGGTATGTTAAGGTGGGGACCTGGCGCCGGGTATGATAAGGTGGGGACTTGGCGCCGGGTATGTTAAGGTGGGGACCTGACGCCGGGTATGGTAAGGTGGGGACCTGACGCCGGGTATGATAAGGTGGGGACCTGGCGCCGGGTATGATAAGGTGGTGACCTGGCGCCGGGTATGTTAAGGTGGGGGACCTGGCGTTGGGTATGTTAAGGTGGGGACCTGGCTTCGGGTATGATAAGGTGGGGACCTGGCGCCGGGTATGTTAAGGTGGAGACCTGGCGCAGAGTATGTTAAGGTGGGGACCTGGCGCCGGGTATGCTAAGGCGGGGACCTGGCGCCGGGTATATTAAGGCGAGGACCTGGCGCCGGGTATGTTAAGGTGGGGACCTTGCGCGCCGGGTATGTTAAGGCGGGGACCTGGCGCCGGGTATGTTAAGGTGGGGACCTGGCGCCGGGTATGTTAAGGTGGGGACCTGGCGCCGGGTATGTTAAGGTGGGGGACCTGGCGCCGGGTATGTTAAGGTGGGGACCTGGCGCCGGGTATGTTAAGGTGGGGACCTGACGCCGGGTATGTTAAGGTGGGGACCTGGCGCCGGGTATGTTAAGGTGGGGGACCTGGCGTTGGGTATGTTAATGTGGGGACTTGGCACCGGGTATGTTAAGGTGGGGGACCTGGCGCCGGGTATGTTAAGGTGGGGGACCTGGCGTTGGGTATGTTAAGGTGGGGACCTGGCACCGGGTATGTTAAGGTGGGGGACCTGGCGTTGGGTATGTTAAGGTGGGGACCTGGCGCCGGGTATGTTAAGGTGGGGACCTGGCACCGGGTATGTTAAGGTGGGGGACCTGGCGTTGGGTATGTTAAGGTGGGGACCTGGCTTCGGGTATGTTAAGGCGGGGACCTGGCGCCGGGTATGATAAGGTGGGGACCTGGCGCCGGGTATGTTAAGGTGGGGGACCTGGCGCCGGATATGTTAAGGTGGGGACCTGGCGCCGGGTATGATAAGGTGGGGACCTGGCGCCGGGTATGTTAAGGTGGGGACCTGGCGCCGGGTATGTTAAGGTGGGGACCTGGCGCCGGTTATGATAAGGTGGGGACCTGGCGCCGGGTATGTTAAGGCGGGGACCTGGCGCCGGGTATGATAAGGTGGGGACCTGGCGCCGGGTATGTTAGGGTGGGGACCTGGCGCCGGGTATGTTAAGGTGGGGACCTGGCGCCGGATATGATAAGGTGGGGACCTGGCGCCGGGTATGTTAAGGTGGGGACCTGGCGCCGGGTATGTTAAAGTGGGGACCTGGCGCCGGGTATGATAAGGTGGGGACCTGGCGCCGAGTATGTTAAGGTGGGGACCTGGCGCCGGGTATGATAAGGTGGGGACCTGGCGCCGGGTATGTTAAGGTGGGGACCTGACGCCGGGTATGGTAAGGTGGGGACCTGACGCCGGGTATGATAAGGTGGGGACCTGGCGCCGGGTATGATAAGGTGGTGACCTGGCGCCGGGTATGTTAAGGTGGGGGACCTGGCGTTGGGTATGTCAAGGTGGGGACCTGGCTTCGGGTATGATAAGGTGGGGACCTGGCGCAGAGTATGTTAAGGTGGGGACCTGGCTTCGGGTATGATAAGGTGGGGACCTGGCGCCGGGTATGTTAAGGTGGAGACCTGGCGCAGAGTATGTTAAGGTGGGGACCTGGCGCCGGGTATGCTAAGGCGGGGACCTGGCGCCGGGTATATTAAGGCGAGGACCTGGCGCCGGGTATGTTAAGGTGGGGACCTTGCGCGCCGGGTATGTTAAGGCGGGGACCTGGCGCCGGGTATGTTAAGGTGGGGACCTGGCGCCGGGTATGTTAAGGTGGGGACCTGGCGCCGGGTATGTTAAGGTGGGGGACCTGGCGCCGGGTATGTTAAGGTGGGGACCTGGCGCCGGGTATGTTAAGGTGGGGACCTGACGCCGGGTATGTTAAGGTGGGGACCTGGCGCCGGGTATGTTAAGGTGGGGGACCTGGCGTTGGGTATGTTAAGGTGGGGACTTGGCACCGGGTATGTTAAGGTGGGGGACCTGGCGCCGGGTATGTTAAGGTGGGGGACCTGGCGTTGGGTATGTTAAGGTGGGGACCTGGCACCGGGTATGTTAAGGTGGGGGACCTGGCGTTGGGTATGTTAAGGTGGGGACCTGGCGCCGGGTATGTTAAGGTGGGGACCTGGCACCGGGTATGTTAAGGTGGGGGACCTGGCGTTGGGTATGTTAAGGTGGGGACCTGGCTTCGGGTATGTTAAGGCGGGGACCTGGCGCCGGGTATGATAAGGTGGGGACCTGGCGCCGGGTATGTTAAGGTGGGGGACCTGGCGCCGGATATGTTAAGGTGGGGACCTGGCGCCGGGTATGATAAGGTGGGGACCTGGCGCCGGGTATGTTAAGGTGGGGACCTGGCGCCGGGTATGTTAAGGTGGGGACCTGGCGCCGGTTATGATAAGGTGGGGACCTGGCGCCGGGTATGTTAAGGCGGGGACCTGGCGCCGGGTATGATAAGGTGGGGACCTGGCGCCGGGTATGTTAGGGTGGGGACCTGGCGCCGGGTATGTTAAGGTGGGGACCTGGCGCCGGATATGATAAGGTGGGGACCTGGCGCCGGGTATGTTAAGGTGGGGACCTGGCGCCGGGTATGTTAAAGTGGGGACCTGGCGCCGGGTATGATAAGGTGGGGACCTGGCGCCGAGTATGTTAAGGTGGGGACCTGGCGCCGGGTATGATAAGGTGGGGACCTGGCGCCGGGTATGTTAAGGTGGGGACCTGACGCCGGGTATGGTAAGGTGGGGACCTGACGCCGGGTATGATAAGGTGGGGACCTGGCGCCGGGTATGATAAGGTGGTGACCTGGCGCCGGGTATGTTAAGGTGGGGGACCTGGCGTTGGGTATGTCAAGGTGGGGACCTGGCTTCGGGTATGATAAGGTGGGGACCTGGCGCAGAGTATGTTAAGGTGGGGACCTGGCGCCGGGTATGCTAAGGCGGGGACCTGGCGCCGGGTATGTTAAGGCGAGGACCTGGCGCCGGGTATGTTAAGGTGGGGACCTTGCACGCCGGGTATGTTAAGGCGGGGACCTGGCGCCGGGTATGTTAAGGTGGGGACCTGGCGCCGGGTATGTTAAGGTGGGGACCTGGCGCCGGGTATGTTAAGGTGGGGGACCTGGCGCCGGGTATGTTAAGGTGGGGACCTGGCGCCGGGTATGTTAAGGTGGGGACCTGGCGCCGGGTATGTTAAGGTGGGGGACCTGGCGTTGGGTATGTTAAGGTGGGGACTTGGCACCGGGTATGTTAAGGTGGGGGACCTGGCGCCGGGTATGTTAAGGTGGGGGACCTGGCGTTGGGTATGTTAAGGTGGGGACCTGGCACCGGGTATGTTAAGGTGGGGGACCTGGCGTTGGGTATGTTAAGGTGGGGACCTGGCGCCGGGTATGTTAAGGTGGGGACCTGGCACCGGGTATGTTAAGGTGGGGGACCTGGTGTTGGGTATGTTAAGGTGGGGACCTGGCTTCGGGTATGTTAAGGCGGGGACCTGGCGCCGGGTATGATAAGGTGGGGACCTGGCGCCGGGTATGTTAAGGTGGGGGACCTGGCGTTGGGTATGTAAGGTGGGGACCTGACGCCGGGTATGTTAAGGTGGGGGACCTGGCGACGGGTATGTTAAGGTGGGGGACCTGGCGCCGGGTATGTTAAGGTGGGGACCTGGCGCCAGGTATGTTAAGGTGGGGGACCTGGCGTTGGGTATGTTAAGGTGGGGACCTGACGCCGGGTATAAGGTGGGGACCTGGCGCATGGTATGATCATTGCTTCCCATGTCAGAGATCCGAGTTCGACCCCCGACGGTCCTCTGTACGCATAAGGCGAGGTCTGCCAGCAACTGCAATGGAACAGGGTTGACGTTCACGCCGGCTTGTGGCCGCAGCAGTGTCGCTGTCGTAACCCCAATAGCAGACACACATCAACAATAACAACAGCACATCGGTTAGTCTCGCTGAACCTCCCCACACAGACCATCAACAATAACAACAGCACATCGGTTAGTCTCGCTGAACTTCACCACACAGACCATCAACAATAACAACAGCACGTCGGTTAGTCTCGCTGAACCTCACCACACAGACCATCAACAATAACAACAGCACATCGGTTAGTCTCGCTGAACTTCACCACACAGACCATCAACAATAACAACAGCACATCGGTTAGTCTCGCTGAACCTCACCACACAGACCATCACAATAACAACAGCACATTGGTTAGTCTCGCTGAACCTCACCACACAGACCATCAACAATAACAACAGCACATCGGTTAGTCTCGCTGAACCTCACCACACAGACCACCATCAACAATAACAACAGCACGTCGGTTAGTCTCGCTGAACCTCACCACACAGACCATCAACAATAACAACAGCACATCGGTTAGTCTCGCTGAACCTCACCACACAGACCACCATCAACAATAACAACAGCACATCGGTTCGTCTCGCTGAACCTCACCACACAGACCATCAACAATAACAACAGCACATCGGTTAGTCTCGCTGAACCTCACCACACAGACCACCATCAACAATAACAACAGCACATCGGTTAGTCTCGCTGAACCTCACCACACAGACCATCAACAATAACAACAGCACATCGGTTAGTCTCGCTGAACCTCACCACAGACCATCAACAATAACAACAGCACGTCGGTTAGTCTCGCTGAACCTCACCACACAGACCACCATCAACAATAACAACAGCACATCGGTTAGTCTCGCTGAACCTCACTACACAGACCATCAACAATAACAACAGCACATCGGTTAGTCTCGCTGAACCTCACCACAGACCATCAACAATAACAACAGCACGTCGGTTAGTCTCGCTGAACCTCACCACACAGACCATCAACAATAACAACAGCACATCGGTTAGTCTCGCTGAACCTCACCACACAGACCATCAACAATAACAACAGCACATCGGTTAGTCTCGCTGAACCTCACCACACAGACCATCAACAATAACAACAGCACATCGGTTAGTCTCGCTGAACCTCACCACACAGACCATCAACAATAACAACAGCACATCGGTTCGTCTCGCTGAACCTCACCACACAGACCGACAGCCCGTTTGACCATGGTTTCAATATCGGTATATTCGTAGTTACACACATCAGACGGGGTGAACACATAACATCGTCATTACAACACTGAGAGACGCCCGGAGCCGCCGGTCGGTCTGACCCCATCACCGACGGCGCGCCCTGTGCGGTCCGCCAGCCCGCCAGTGACACCCCGGAGTTAGGGCGTCCGGCCTGCAGCAGCCATCTGCCGCGCGGGATTCCCTCGCCATCACTGGCACACCGCTGGTCGACCCAACTCAGTTCCTGACGGTGCTTTCAGCGGGCCAGACAGTTTGTGACACACACTATTGCAGCTGTACAGGGCACCAACCGGTCCCTTTCCACGGTCTCCCGCGGTTCTCCATGGCCCCACGTGGCTCGCGATTCACCAAGCTCTGCTCTAGGGCTCTCAGCTCCCCCCGCTAGCCGCCATGCCCCTGCCAAGTTCATCCAGTTTGCACCCACACAGGGCCACTGCCTGTCCACATGACAGGTTAAAGCCGAACATCATTCGTCACCATCGAACAACCCACACGGTGGTAATATTACACATCGGCGACGGTTACCACCCTCACCATCGGATCGGACTTGCAATTTGTTAACATGTTCCTTTGCAACGAAGACCTATATCAGAACTTAATAACGTCTTTCTTGAGATGATGCATGTTAGAAGCGTTGTGAGTCCTCACATGATGATATAATCCACCATGGCATTTCAACTCAAAATCTTAAGCACGTATCCGCTCGCAGCCGATCCAGGTTACTCAGTTGCAGATACGAGACAGACCAGATAACGAATGGCGCCTGACATGTCATCCCTTCACATGAACATCTCACCATGCCTGGCTTGGCATTTGACAGGCAGCCAAGGCAAGCATGACACAAACTTAACACAGGCGAGACAACGATACATCACCAAGATATCTGGGTTTCCATACACACTACTCCCACACCCCTTTTGTACCGCATAAATAATATTTATCTTTCTCTCGCTCACACATATCACTGAGCCCAGTCGTTGCTGGCTCGAGATGTGCACGGCCACATCCACACTCTCCCACCGGTGCTGCCAGTCAGCCTCCTCGGTTGGCCTTCCACCCGGCACAGCTGGCGCCGCCTGGCGGCTACCCGTGTCAATGCCTCCCCAGCTGTCGGTTCTGCTCGGTCAGAGAAGCAATCTCCTTGCCCAGGACGTTCATGTTGTCCTGAAACCAGCCGATAGCCGGTCAACGGGCAATCATGAACAATATTACAAGATAGTTGAAATGAATACAAATGCGCAAAACTTAAACCAGACTGTGCCATATCGTACACGTTACAAAGACCAACAACACCAACAACACCAACTAATAAATCTTAGTACGGTACGAGTGGCAGGATTTTGTAAGCTCATAGGTATTCCCAAGACCGCATTGAAGGTGATATATGAAGCAGGCGCAAGGACCATCGGTCCGCGCCAAATCCATACTCTCAAGGCGTGATATCTACCTTGAGAGTCATGTTCTTCAGCAGCGTGTCCTCCAGCACGGTCTGTAGCTTCTTAGTGATCTCCAGCGAGAGCTCCAGCGTCATGGTCTGGTCCATCGAGTGAGAGCCGTACACGGACGCCATGATGCCACCCTTCCGCATCAGGTCAGACTGCGGGAGGGGGCGCAGAGAGTGAGAGGGGACAGAGACTGAGAGGGAGGGGGGTGGAGGGACAGATAAATACAGGGAGGTATGTAGGCTAGACAGAAAGTGCGAGTGAGAGATAGCAGGTCAGTCTGTGGAATATGGAGGGAGAGATAGCAGGTCAGTCTGTGGGATATGGAGAGTGAGAGGGAGATAGCAGGTCAGCCTGTGGGATATTGAGAGAGTGATAGCAGGTCAGTCTGTGGGATATGGAGGGAGAGATAGCAGGTCAGTCTGTGGAATATGGAGGGAGAGATAGCAGGTCAGTCTGTGGGATATGGAGGGAGAGATAGCAGGTGTCTGTGGGATATGGAGGGAGAGATAGCAGGTCAGTCTGTGGGATATGGAGGGAGAGATAGCAGGTCAGTCTGTGGGATATTGAGGGAGAGATAGCAGGTCAGTCTGTGGGATATGGAGGGAGAGATAGCAGGTCAGTCTGTGGGATATGGAGGGAGAGGTAGCAGGTCAGTCTGTGGGATATGGAGAGTGAGAGGGAGAGGTAGCAGGTCAGTCTGTGGGATATTGAGGGAGAGATAGCAGGTCAGTCTGTGGAATATGGAGGGAGAGATATCAGGTCAGTCTGTGGGATATGGAGAGTGAGAGGGAGAGATGGAGAGTGAGAGGGAGAGATAGCAGGTCAGTCTGTGGGATATTGAGGGAGAGATAGCAGGTCAGTCTGTGGAATATGGAGGGAGAGATAGCAGGTCAGTCTGTGGGATATGGAGAGTGAGAGGAGAGGTAGCAGGTCAGTCTGTGGGATATGGAGGGAGAGGTAGCAGGTCAGTCTGTGGAATATGGAGGGAGAGATAGCAGGTCAGTCTGTGGGATATGGAGAGTGAGAGGGAGATATAGCAGGTCAGTCTGTGGAATATGGAGGGAGAGATAGCAGGTCAGTCTGTGGAATATGGAGGGAGAGATAGCAGGTCAGTCTGTGGGATATGGAGAGTGAGAGGCAGAGATAGCAGGTCAGTCTGTGGGATATGGAGGGAGAGATAGCAGGTCAGTCTGTGGGATATGGAGGGAGAGATAGCAGGTCAGTCTGTGGGATATGGAGGGAGAGATAGCAGGTCAGTCTGTGGGATATGGAGAGTGAGAGGGAGAGATAGCAGGTCAGTCTGTGGAATATGGAGGGAGAGATAGCAGGTCAGTCTGTGGGCTATGGAGGGAGAGATAGCAGGTCAGTCTGTGGGATATGGAGAGTGAGAGGGAGAGATAGCAGGTCAGTCTGTGGGATATTGAGGGAGAGATAGCAGGTCAGTCTGTGGAATATGGAGGGAGAGATAGCAGGTCAGTCTGTGGGATATGGAGAGTGAGAGGCAGAGATAGCAGGTCAGTCTGTGGGATATGGAGGGAGATATAGCAGGTCAGTCTGTGGGATATGGAGAGTGAGAGGCAGAGATAGCAGGTCAGTCTGTGGGATATGGAGGGAGAGATAGCAGGTCAGTCTGTGGGATATGGAGAGTGAGAGGGAGAGATAGCAGGTCATTCTGTGGGATATGGAGGGAGAGATAGCAGGCCAGTCTGTGGGATATGGAGGGAGAGATAGCAGGCCAGTCTGTGGGATATGGAGGGAGATATAGCAGGTCAGTCTGTGGGATATGGAGAGTGAGAGGGAGAGATAGCAGGTCAGTCTGTGGGATATTGAGGGAGAGATAGCAGGTCAGTCTGTGGGATATGGAGGGAGAGATAGCAGGTCAGTATGTGCGATATGGAGGGAGAGATAGCAGGTCAGTCTGTGGGATATTGAGGGAGAGATAGCAGGTCAGTCTGTGAGATATGGAGGGAGAGATAGCAGGTCAGTCTGTGGGATATGGAGAGTGAGAGGGAGAGATAGCAGGTCAGTCTGTGGGATATGGAGAGTGAGAGGGAGAGATAGCAGGTCAGTCTGTGGGATATGGAGGGAGAGATAGCAGGTCAGTCTGTGGAATATGGAGGGAGAGATAGCAGGTCAGTCTGTGGGATATGGAGAGTGAGAGGAAGAGATAGCAGGTCAGTCTGTGGGATATGGACGGAGAGATAGCAGGTCAGTCTGTGGGATATTGAGGGAGAGATATCAGGTCAGTCTGTGGGATATGGAGGGAGAGATAGCAGGTCAGTCTGTGGAATATGGAGGGAGAGATAGCAGGTCAGTCTGTGGGATATGGAGAGTGAGAGGGAGAGATAGCAGGTCAGTCTGTGGGATATGGAGGGAGAGATAGCAGATCAGTCTGTGGGATATGGAGGGAGATATATCAGGTCAGTCTATGGGATATGGAGGGAGAGATAGCAGGTCAGTCTGTGGGATATGGAGGGAGAGATAGCAGGTCAGTCTGTGGAATATGGAGGGAGAGATAGCAAGTCAGTCTGTGGGATATGGAGGGAGAGATAGCAGGTCAGTCTGTGTGATATGGAGGGAGAGATAGCAGCTCAGTCTGTGGAATATGGAGGGAGAGATAGCAGGCCAGTCTGTGGGATATGGAGGGAGAGATAGCAGGTCAGTCTGTGGGATATGGAGAGTGAGAGGTAAGTAGGAGAGGGGGACAGAGAGACATAATATCTTTCCGCTGAGTAAGAGGAGACGGAGGGACAGGGAGTGGAATGGAGACTGGGGACATAAGGTCTTCTGCTGAGTGTGGGAGGGACGGGGAGTAAGAGGAGACTGAGGGACTGGAGACTGGGGACATAAGGTCTTCTGCTGAGTGTGGGAGGGACGGGGAGTAAGAGGAGACGGAGGGACTGGAGTCTGGGGACATAAGGTCTTCTGCTGAGTCTGGGAGGGACGGGGAGTAAGAGGAGACGGAGGGACTGGAGACTGGGGACATAAGGTCTTCTGCTGAGTCTGGGAGGGACGGGGAGTAAGAGGAGACGGAGGGACTGGAGACTGGGGACATAAGGTCTTCTGCTGTGTGTGAGAGGGACGGGGAGTAAGAGGAGACGGAGGGACTGGAGACTGGGGACATAAGGTCTTCTGCTGAGTGGGTAAGATGAGACGGAGGGACTGGATACTGGGGACATAAGGTCTTCTGCTGAGTGTGGGAGGGACGGGGAGTAAGAGGAGACGGAGGGACTGGAGACTGGGGACATAAGGTCTTCTGCTGAGTGTGGGAGGGACGGGGAGTAAGAGGAGACAGAGGGACTGGAGACTGGGGACATAAGGTCTTCTGCTGAGTCTGGGAGGGACGGGGAGTAAGAGGAGACGGAGGGACTGGAGACTGGGGACATAAGGTCTTCTGCTGAGTGTGGGAGGGACGGGGAGTAAGAGGAGACGGAGGGACTGGAGACTGGGGACATAAGGTCTTCTGCTGAGTGTGGGAGGGACGGGGAGTAAGAGGAGACGGAGGGACTGGAGAGTGGGGACATAAGGTCTTCTGCTGAGTGGGTAAGAGGAGACGGAGGGAATGGAGACATAAGGTCTTCTGCTGTGTGGGTAAGAGGAGACGGAGGGACTGGAGACTGGGGACATAAGGTCTTCTGCTGTGTGTGGGAGGGACGGGGAGTAAGAGGAGACGGAGGGACTGGAGACTGGGGACATAAGGTCTTCTGCTGAGTGTGGGAGGGACGGGGAGTAAGAGGAGACGGAGGGACTGGAGACTGGGGACATAAGGTCTTCTGCTGAGTGTGGGAGGGACGGGGAGTAAGAGGAGACGGAGGGACTCGAGACTGGGACATAAGGTCTTCTGCTGAGTGTGGGAGGGACGGGGAGTAAGAGGAGACGGAGGGACTGGAGACTGGGAACATAAGGTATTCTGCTGAGTGTGGGAGGGACGGGGAGTAAGAGGAGACGGAGGGACTGGATACTGGGGACATAAGGTCTTCTGCTGAGTGTGGGAGGGACGGGAAGTAAGAGGAGACGGAGGGACTGGAGACTGGGGACATAAGGTCTGCTGCTGAGTGTGGGAGGGACGGGGAGTAAGAGGAGACGGAGGGACTGGAGACTGGGGACATAAGGTCTTCTGCTGAGTGTGGGAGGGACGGGGAGTAAGAGGAGACGGAGGGACAGCGAGTGAGAGACGGGGTGAGGCGAGTGACATCAGGTTTTTCCGCTGGCTGCCGACTGCCATTGGACAGTTGTAGGACTAGGCCAACAGTTGCAGGTGGCAAGGTTTTTCAGCTGGTGGTGAGTGAATTGGTTAAGGGTGCCAACACACGACAGCGAAGCTAGTAGCATCCTGCACACGACTAAAGCCAATCTCCCATGCACCTTGTTAACTAACTACAGCGTATGCTTGCTGAGGAATCAATAAAATTCAAGCTTTGCTGTAAGAACAGAGACATGCAGCATTTTCGTACTGAACAACGAAGTACTGAGACAACTTCCGTCAACATTGGCAAGAACATCAAACGCGTCAGGTAAGTGCAACGTTTGTTTGTCTGACAAACATGCACACCATTAAACATGCCACAGTTCTGACAAAGCGACTGCCAAACCACTGACACTGAGCACAAAGAGCAGCAGAAGTTCTTTTACTACCTAGTACCTACCACGACTTTCTTGGCTCGTCCAAGCTGCGTGTGTAGGGAGCCATTGCCGTTACGTCAGATTATCACACACAAAACGCCACTTAAATGGAATTGGCCCAACCAATGAGAGTTACACCTGCACCGCAAATGCATCGATTTAGTGATTATCAAATATACAGTGTTGTGGAGTAATAGTGAAGTGTCGACTATGGGGTAGAAACATATGGACCACACGAATTGCCGCGAGAGCTCAATTCAGTGTAATATCTGTTAGCCAGTGACCGGATGCCATGAGACAGACACTTGACAACCAGCGGTCGCACCAGGGGCGAATCAAAAATACAATGTAAACGCGTCACATTAAAGAAGAAAACAAACCCAACCAAACAGACAGTAACGTTGTTCCCAGATTATAAGTTCCACACATCAGTGCGCGTATTGCCGGCGGGCGGTGTAACCCAGCACCGGCGGCCGTTGCTGCCCTGTCGTAGACCCTGGTCTGATCCCTCCCATACCGTCCCGGCTGACTCACCTTGGCCTGGTCGCGGTCCTGAGACGCCAGCGCGCCGGCTTCCTCCCTCAGCAGGTAGTGCTGCAGAAGGCGTGACTTCCTCCGAACCTCCTCCACCAGGTTATTCACGTGGTCCTCCAGGAAGTCAATCTTCTCGCTGCGACGCGCCACCTGACGCACACAGCTCAATGTAACACGCAACACAATTCACATGATAGAAGCCCGAGAATACACAGCACAGAAGTTGCAGATAGACAGAAAGAAAACCGACATGAAACGAAACCACCATGAACAGAGTGGGCTATGAGTGACTAAGTTATATGAGTTATATTCTATGAGTAATCTCGAGTGATAAAGCGTGCATGACACAGTTCTAAAAAAAAACAGTGAAGTTTTCCGTGAGACTTCCCGTAAACATCAAGCTCAGTAAACCTCAGAGTAAAAACAGTGTAAACCAGTGTCCATTCAGAGAAGCCTCGCTCTCACCTGCCGCTGGAGTCGGACGATGCGTTCGATGAGCACCTGTCTGTCGGGCTCCAAAGGCGCGGCCACCTGCACCACAGGTGGCGGGTCGACAGGCGCCGGCTCGTGCAGGCTGACGTTGCTGGAGGCGCGCGACGCCTGGCTGAGACCGTCGGCAGGCGTCGGCGCCGGACTCGGGTCCTGCGACTCCTGGCGGCGCCGCGCCTGCGCCAGCTCCCGCTGCAGCTCCTGATGAGACAGGTGGCAGTCAGGAGAGGGACCGGGCAGGGGCAGGAGAGGGACCGGGCAGGGTCAGGAGGAGGGGCTGGGCAGGGTCAGGAGGAGGGACCGGGCAGGGTCAGGAGGAGGGACCGGACAGGGTCAGGAGAGGGATCGGGCAGGGTCAGGAGGAGGGACCGGGCAGGGTCAGGAGGAGGGACCGGGCAGGGTCAGGAGAGGGACATGTCAGGGTCAGGAGAGGGACCAGACAGGGTCAGGAGAGGGACCGGGCAGGATCAGGAGAGGGACCGGGCAGGGTCAGGAGGAGGGGCTGGGCAGGGTCATGAGGAGGAACCGGGCAGGGTCAGGAGGAGGGGCTGGGCAGGGTGAGGAGGAGGGACCGGGCAGGGTCAGGAGGAGGGACCGGGCAGGGTCAGGAGGAGGGACCGGGCAGGGTCAGGAGAGGGACATGGCAGGGTCAGGAGGAGGGACCGGACAGGGTCAGGAGGACCGGACAGGGTCAGGAGAGGGACATGGCAGGGTCAGGAGAGGGACTAGACAGGGTCAGGAGAGGGACCGGGCAGGGTCAGGAGAGGGACCGGGCAGGGTCAGGAGGAGGGGCTGGGCAGGGTCATGAGGAGGAACCGGGCAGGGTCAGGAGGAGGGGCTGGGCAGGGTGAGGAGGAGGGACCGGGCAGGGTCAGGAGGAGGGACCGGGCAGGGTCAGGAGGAGGGACCGGGCAGGGTCAGGAGAGGGACATGGCAGGGTCAGGAGAGGGACCAGACAGGGTCAGGAGAGGGACCGGGCAGGGTCAGGAGAGGGACCGGACAGGGTCAGGAGAGGGACCGGGCAGGGTCAGGAGGAGGGACCGGGCAGGGTCAGGAGGAGGGACCGGGCAGGGTCAGGAGGAGGGACCGGGCAGGGTCAGGAGGAGGGACCAGACATGGTGAGGAGAGGGACCGGGCAGGGTCAGGAGGGTGGGCTGGGCAGGGTCAGGAGGAGGAACCGGGCAGGGTCAGGAGGGGCTGGGCAGGGTCAGGAGGAGGGACCGGGCAGGGGCAGGAGGAGGGACCGGGCAGGGTCAGGATGAGGGACCGGGCAGGGTCAGGAGGAGGGACCGGACAGGGTCAGGAGGAGGGACCGGACAGGGTCAGGAGGAGGACCGGACAGGGTCAGGAGAGGGACATGGCAGGGTCAGGAGAGGGACCAGACAGTGGCAGGAGAGGGACCGGGCAGGGTCAGGAGAGGGACCGGACAGGGTCAGGAGAGGGACCGGGCAGGGTCAGGAGGAGGGACCGGGCAGGGTCAGGAGGAGGGACCGGGCAGGGTCAGGAGGAGCGACCAGACATGGTCAGGAGAGGGACCGGGCAGGGTCAGGAGGGGCTGGGCAGGGTCAGGAGGAGGAACCGGGCAGGATCAGGAGGAGGGGCTGGGCAGGGTCAGGAGGAGGAACCGGGCAGGGCCAGGAGGAGGGACCGGGCAGGGTCAGGAGGAGAGACCGGGCAGGGTCAGGAGGAGGGACCGGACAGGGTCAGGAGGAGGACCGGACAGGGTCAGGAGAGGGGCATGGCAGGGTCAGGAGAGGGACCAGACAGGGTCAGGAGAGGGACCGGGCAGGGTCAGGAGAGGGACCGGACAGGGTCAGGAGAGGGACCGGGCAGGGTTAGGAGGAGGGACCGGGCAGGGTCAGGAGGAGGGACCGGGCAGGGTCAGGAGGAGGGACCGGACAGGGTCAGGAGGAGGACCGGACAGGGTCAGGGACCAGACATGGTCAGGAGAGGGACCGGACAGGGTCAGGAGAGGGACCGGACAGGGTCAGGAGAGGGACCGGACAGGGTCAGGAGAGGGACCGGGCAGGGTCAGGCGAGGGACCGGACAGGGTCAGGAGAGGGACCGGGCAGGGTCAGGAGGAGGACCGGACAGGGTCAGGAGAGGGACCGAGCAGGGTCAGGAGGAGGGACCGGTCAGGGTCAGGAGAGGGACCGGACAGGGTCAGGAGAGGGGCCGGGCAGGGTCAGGAGAGGGACCGGGCAGGGTCAGGAGGGGGACCGGACAGGGTCAGGAGAGGGACCGGACAGGGTCAGGAGAGGGACCGGGTAGGGTCAGAAGAGGGACCGGACAGGGTCAGGAGAGGGACCGGGCAGGGTCAGGAGAGGGACCGGGCAGGGTCAGGAGAGCGACCGGGCAGGGTCAGGAGAGGGACCAGACATGGTCAGGAGGAGGGACCGGGCAGGGTCAGGAGAGGGACCGGGCAGGGTCAGGAGGGGCTGGACAGGGTCAGGAGAGGGACCAGACAGGGTCAGGAGAGGGACCGGGCAGGGTCAGGAGGAGGGGCCGGACAGGGTCAGGAGAGGGACCGGGCAGGGTCAGGAGGAGGGGCTGGGCATGCCTCAGGAAAGGCTGGGCATGTCTGTCCGGAGAGGCTGGGCATGTCTCAGGAGAGCGACCGAGCTAGAGAATAAGTGGAATGCAAAAATAAGGTGAGCATCTCTAACCTGGAGCTTGGCACAATACGTCTGCTTCTAATTATGTTCAAAACGGCGATGTGCAGTTACAGCATCCATTGTAACTATAGTGTACACAGTGCGGTGCAGCACCTGCCACGACTGAGCACCTACTATCTGTACCATACTATACAGTATACACGTGCTATTTCTATCGTTACTGGGACTATCAGCTGCCGGGTCTGCGCACCGTCTGCAGAGCAGCTCACACAGCTACCGTGTCCGCTGTGCTCTGCCGTGCTGTAAGTAGGGTATCCACACCGTCTGCAGAGCAGCTCACACAGCTACCGTGTCCGCTGTGCTCTGCCGTGCTGTAAGTAGGGTCTCCACACCGTCTGCAGAGTAGCTCACACAGCTACCGTGTCCGCTGTGCTCTGCCGTGCTGTAAGTAGGGTATCCACACCGTCTGCAGAGCAGCTCACACAGCTACCGTGTCCGCTGTGCTCTGCCGTGCTGTAAGTACTGACCCTGACCTGACCCTACCGTGTCCGCTGTGCACTGCCGTGCTGTAAGTACTTACCCTGCCGTTGCCTGACCCTGACCCTACCGTGTCCGCTGTCATGCTCTGCCGTGCTGTAAGTACTTACCCTGACCCTGACCTGACCCTGACCGTACCGTGTCCGCTGTGCTCTGCCGTGCTGTAAGTACTTACCCTGACCTGACCCTGACCCTACCGTGTCTGCTGGCATGCTCTGCCGTGCTGTAAGTACTCACCCTGACCCTGACCGTACCATGTCCGCTGTGCTCTGCCGTGC
This sequence comes from Chirona hameri, assembly GCA_036785665.1. Taxonomy (NCBI): domain Eukaryota; kingdom Metazoa; phylum Arthropoda; class Thecostraca; order Balanomorpha; family Balanidae; genus Chirona; species Chirona hameri. Next base: position 44,712 of record JAXIVJ010006357.1, on the reverse strand, counting down.
TGTAAGTATTTACCCTGACCCTGACCTGACCCTGACCCTACCGTGTCCGCTGTCATGCTCTGCCGTGCTGTAAGTACTCACCCTGACGCTGCTGCGGTGCTTCTTCCTGACGATGGCCGTCTCGTTCTCGGCGTCCTCTGCCCGCCGGGTCAGCTCCTCCACCTGGCGGGTCCGCTCGGCAAGCCGGCGCGCCAACAGCTGTTTAGCAGGGGAGCACACGGTCACAGACTCTTCACACACTCACTCAGTCACTGGACCAGCCAGACGGCGAGCTAAGAGCAGCCCGAACAACAGGGAGGAACACACAGCCACTGGTCTGTCTCTCACACTCACTCAGTCACTGGACCAGCCAGACGGCGAGCTAAGAGCAGCCCGAACAACAGGGAGGAACACACAGTCACTGGTCTGTCTCTCACACTCACACAGTCACTGGACCAGCCAGACGGCGAGCTAAGAGCAGCCCGAACAACAGGGAGGAACACACAGCCACTGGTCTGTCTCTCACACTCACACAGTCACTGGACCAGCCATACGGCGAGCTAAGAGCAGCCCGAACAACAGGGAGGAACACACAGCCACTGGTCTGTCTCTCACACTCACACAGTCACTGGACCAGCCAGACGACGAGCTAAGAGCAGCCCGTACAACAGGGAGGAACACACAGCCACTGGTCTGTCTCTCATACTCACACAGTCACTGGACCAGCCAGACGGCGAGCTAAGAGCAGCCCGAACAACAGGGAGGAACACACAGCCACTGGTCTGTCTCTCACACTCACAAAGTCACTGGACCAGCCAGACGGCGAGCTAAGAGCAGCCCGTACAACAGGGAGGAACACACAGTCACTGGTCTGTCTCTCACACTCACACAGTCACTGGACCAGCCAAACGGCGAGCTAAGAGCAGCCCGTACAACAGGGAGGAACACACAGTCACTGGTCTGTCTCTCACACTCACACAGTCACTGGACCAGCCAGACGGCGAGCTAAGAGCAGCCCGTACAACAGGGAGGAACACACAGCCACTGGTCTGTCTCTCACACTCACACAGTCACTGGACCAGCCAGACGGCGAGCTAAGAGCAGCCCGAACAACAGGGAGGAACACACAGCCACTGGTCTGTCTCTCACACTCACACAGTCACTGGACCAGCCAGACGGCGAGCTAAGAGCAGCCCGAACAACAGGGAGGAACACACAGTCACTGGTCTGTCTCTCACACTCACTCAGTCACTGGACCAGCCAGACGGCGATCTAAGAGCAGCCCGAACAACAGGGAGGAACACACAGCCACTGGTCTGTCTCTCACACTCACACAGTCACTGGACCAACCAGACGGCGAGCTAAGAGCAGCCCGAACAACAGGGAGGAACACACAGTCACTGGTCTGTCTCTCACACTCACAGTCACTGGACCAGCCAGACGGCGAGCTAAGAGCAGCCCGAACAACAGGGAGGAACACACAGCCACTGGTCTGTCTCACACACTCACACAGTCACTGGACCAGCCAGACGGCGAGCTAAGAGCAGCCCGTACAACAGGGAGGAACACACAGTCACTGGTCTGTCTCTCACACTCACTCAGTCACTGGACCAGCCAGACGGCGAGCTAAGAGCAGCCCGTACAACAGGGAGGAACACACAGTCACTGGTCTGTCTCTCACACTCACACAGTCACTGGACCAGCCAGACGGCGAGCTAAGAGCAGCCCGTACAACAGGGAGGAACACACAGTCACTGGTCTGTCTCTCACACTCGCACGGTCACTGGACCAGCCAGACGGCGAGCTAAGAGCAGCCCGAACAACAGGGAGGAACACACAGCCACTGGTCTGTCTCTCACACTCACACAGTCACTGGACCAGCCAGACGGCGAGCTAAGAGCAGCCCGTACAACAGGGAGGAACACACAGTCACTGGTCTGTCTCTCACACTCACACAGTCACTGGACCAGCCAGACGGCGAGCTAAGAGCAGCCCGTACAACAGGGAGGAACACACAGTCACTGGTCTGTCTCTCACACTCACACAGTCACTGGACCAGCCAGACGGCGAGCTAAGAGCAGCCCGAACAACAGGGAGGAACACACAGCCACTGGTCTGTCTCTCACACTCACACAGTCACTGGACCAGCCAGACGGCGAGCTAAGAGCAGCCCGAACAACAGGGAGGAACACACAGCCACTGGTCTGTCTCTCACACTCACAGTCACTGGACCAGCCAGACGGCGAGCTAAGAGCAGCCCGAACAACAGGGAGGAACACACAGCCACTGTTCTGTCTCACACACTCACACAGTCACTGGACCAGCCAGACGGCGAGCTAAGAGCAGCCCGTACAACAGGGAGGAACACACAGCCACTGGTCTGTCTCTCACACTCACACAGTCACTGGACCAGCCAGACGGCGAGCTAAGAGCAGCCCGAACAACAGGGAGGAACACACAGTCACTGGTCTGTCTCTCACACTCGCACGGTCACTGGACCAGCCAGACGGCGAGCTAAGAGCAGCCCGAACAACAGGGAGGAACACACAGTCACTGGTCTGTCTCTCACACTCACACAGTCACTGGACCAGCCAGACGGCGAGCTAAGAGCAGCCCGTACAACAGGGAGGAACACACAGCCACTGGTCTGTCTCTCACACTCGCACGGTCACTGGACCAGCCAGACGGCGAGCTAAGAGCAGCCCGAACAACAGGGAGGAACACACAGTCACTGTTCTGTCTCTCACACTCACACAGTCACTGGACCAGCCAGACGGCGAGCTAAGAGCAGCCCGAACAACAGGGAGGAACACACAGCCACTGGTCTGTCTCTCACACTCACACAGTCACTGGACCAGCCAGACGGCGAGCTAAGAGCAGCCCGTACAACAGGGAGGAACACACAGCCACTGGTCTGTCTCTCACACTCACACAGTCACTGGACCAGCCAGACGGCGAGCTAAGAGCAGCCCGTACAACAGGGAGGAACACACAGCCACTGGTCTGTCTCTCACACTCGCACGGTCACTGGACCAGCCAGACGGCGAGCTAAGAGCAGCCCGTACAACAGGGAGGAACACACAGCCACTGGTCTGTCTCTCACACTCGCACGGTCACTGGACCAGCCAGACGGCGAGCTAAGAGCAGCCCGAACAACAGGGAGGAACACACAGTCACTGTTCTGTCTCTCACACTCACACAGTCACTGGACCAGCCAGACGGCGAGCTAAGAGCAGCCCGAACAACAGGGAGGAACACACAGCCACTGGTCTGTCTCTCACACTCACACAGTCACTGGACCAGCCAGACGGCGAGCTAAGAGCAGCCCGTACAACAGGGAGGAACACACAGCCACTGGTCTGTCTCTCACACTCACACAGTCACTGGACCAGCCAGACGGCGAGCTAAGAGCAGCCCGTACAACAGGGAGGAACACACAGCCACTGGTCTGTCTCTCACACTCACACAGTCACTGGACCAGCCAGACGGCGAGCTAAGAGCAGCCCGTACAACAGGGAGGAACACACAGTCACTGGTCTGTCTCTCACACTCACACAGTCACTGGACCAGCCAGACGGCGAGCTAAGATCAGCCCGTACAACAGGGAGGAACACACAGTCACTGGTCTGTCTCTCACACTCACACAGTCACTGGACCAGCCAGACGGCGAGCTAAGAGCAGCCCGAACAACAGGGAGGAACACACAGCCACTGGTCTGTCTCTCACACTCGCACGGTCACTGGACCAGCCAGACGGCGAGCTAAGAGCAGCCCGAACAACAGGGAGGAACACACAGCCACTGGTCTGTCTCTCACACTCACACAGTCACTGGACCAGCCAGACGGCGAGCTAAGAGCAGCCCGTACAACAGGGAGGAACACACAGTCACTGGTCTGTCTCTCACACTCACAGTCACTGGACCAGCCAGACGGCGAGCTAAGAGCAGCCCGAACAACAGGGAGGAACACACAGCCACTGGTCTGTCTCTCACACTCGCACGGTCACTGGACCAGCCAGACGGCGAGCTAAGAGCAGCCCGAACAACAGGGAGGAACACACAGTCACTGGTCTGTCTCTCACACTCACACAGTCACTGGACCAGCCAGACGGCGAGCTAAGAGCAGCCCGTACAACAGGGAGGAACACACAGTCACTGGTCTGTCTCTCACACTCGCACGGTCACTGGACCAGCCAGACGGCGAGCTAAGAGCAGCCCGTACAACAGGGAGGAACACACAGTCACTGGTCTGTCTCTCACACTCACACAGTCACTGGACCAGCCAGACGGCGAGCTAAGAGCAGCTCGAACAACAGGGAGGAACACACAGCCACTGGTCTGTCTCTCACACTCACACAGTCACTGGACCAGCCAGACGGCGAGCTAAGAGCAGCCCGAACAACAGGGAGGAACACACAGCCACTGGTCTGTCTCTCACACTCACAGTCACTGGACCAGCCAGACGGCGAGCTAAGAGCAGCCCGTACAACAGGGAGGAACACACAGCCACTGTTCTGTCTCACACACTCACACAGTCACTGGACCAGCCAGACGGCGAGCTAAGAGCAGCCCGTACAACAGGGAGGAACACACATCCACTGGTCTGTCTCTCACACTCACACAGTCACTGGACCAGCCAGACGGCGAGCTAAGAGCAGCCCGTACAACAGGGAGGAACACACAGCCACTGGTCTGTCTCTCACACTCACACAGTCACTGGACCAGCCAGACGGCGAGCTAAGAGCAGCCCGAACAACAGGGAGGAACACACAGTCACTGGTCTGTCTCTCACACTCACACAGTCACTGGACCAGCCAGACGGCGAGCTAAGAGCAGCCCGTACAACAGGGAGGAACACACAGCCACTGGTCTGTCTCTCACACTCACACAGTCACTGGACCAGCCAGACGGCGAGCTAAGAGCAGCCCGTACAACAGGGAGGAACACACAGTCACTGGTCTGTCTCTCACACTCACACAGTCACTGGACCAGCCAGACGGCGAGCTAAGAGCAGCCCGTACAACAGGGAGGAACACACAGTCACTGGTCTGTCTCTCACACTCACACAGTCACTGGACCAGCCAGACGGCGAGCTAAGAGCAGCCCGAACAACAGGGAGGAACACACAGTCACTGTTCTGTCTCTCACACTCACACAGTCACTGGACCAGCCAGACGGCGAGCTAAGAGCAGCCCGAACAACAGGGAGGAACACACAGCCACTGGTCTGTCTCTCACACTCACAGTCACTGGACCAGCCAGACGGCGAGCTAAGAGCAGCCCGAACAGGGAGGAACACACAGCCACTGGTCTGTCTCTCACACTCACACAGTCACTGGACCAGCCAGACGGCGAGCTAAGAGCAGCCCGAACAACAGGGAGGAACACACAGTCACTGGTCTGTCTCTCACACTCACACAGTCACTGGACCAGCCAGACGGCGAGCTAAGAGCAGCCCGTACAACAGGGAGGAACACACAGTCACTGGTCTGTCTCTCACACTCACACAGTCACTGGACCAGCCAGACGGCGAGCTAAGAGCAGCCCGTACAACAGGGAGGAACACACAGTCACTGGTCTGTCTCTCACACTCACTCAGTCACTGGACCAGCCAGACGGCGAGCTAAGAGCAGCCCGTACAACAGGGAGGAACACACAGTCACTGGTCTGTCTCTCACACTCACACAGTCACTGGACCAGCCAGACGGCGAGCTAAGAGCAGCCCGTACAACAGGGAGGAACACACAGTCACTGGTCTGTCTCTCACACTCACACAGTCACTGGACCAGCCAGACGGCGAGCTAAGAGCAGCCCGAACAACAGGGAGGAACACACAGCCACTGTTCTGTCTCACACACTCACACAGTCACTGGACCAGCCAGACGGCGAGCTAAGAGCAGCCCGTACAACAGGGAGGAACACACAGCCACTGGTCTGTCTCTCACACTCACACAGTCACTGGACCAGCCAGACGGCGAGCTAAGAGCAGCCCGAACAACAGGGAGGAACACACAGTCACTGGTCTGTCTCTCACACTCGCACGGTCACTGGACCAGCCAGACGGCGAGCTAAGAGCAGCCCGAACAACAGGGAGGAACACACAGTCACTGGTCTGTCTCTCACACTCACACAGTCACTGGACCAGCCAGACGGCGAGCTAAGAGCAGCCCGTACAACAGGGAGGAACACACAGCCACTGGTCTGTCTCTCACACTCGCACGGTCACTGGACCAGCCAGACGGCGAGCTAAGAGCAGCCCGAACAACAGGGAGGAACACACAGTCACTGTTCTGTCTCTCACACTCACACAGTCACTGGACCAGCCAGACGGCGAGCTAAGAGCAGCCCGAACAACAGGGAGGAACACACAGCCACTGGTCTGTCTCTCACACTCACACAGTCACTGGACCAGCCAGACGGCGAGCTAAGAGCAGCCCGTACAACAGGGAGGAACACACAGCCACTGGTCTGTCTCTCACACTCACACAGTCACTGGACCAGCCAGACGGCGAGCTAAGAGCAGCCCGTACAACAGGGAGGAACACACAGCCACTGGTCTGTCTCTCACACTCGCACGGTCACTGGACCAGCCAGACGGCGAGCTAAGAGCAGCCCGTACAACAGGGAGGAACACACAGCCACTGGTCTGTCTCTCACACTCGCACGGTCACTGGACCAGCCAGACGGCGAGCTAAGAGCAGCCCGAACAACAGGGAGGAACACACAGTCACTGTTCTGTCTCTCACACTCACACAGTCACTGGACCAGCCAGACGGCGAGCTAAGAGCAGCCCGAACAACAGGGAGGAACACACAGCCACTGGTCTGTCTCTCACACTCACACAGTCACTGGACCAGCCAGACGGCGAGCTAAGAGCAGCCCGTACAACAGGGAGGAACACACAGCCACTGGTCTGTCTCTCACACTCACACAGTCACTGGACCAGCCAGACGGCGAGCTAAGAGCAGCCCGTACAACAGGGAGGAACACACAGCCACTGGTCTGTCTCTCACACTCACACAGTCACTGGACCAGCCAGACGGCGAGCTAAGAGCAGCCCGTACAACAGGGAGGAACACACAGTCACTGGTCTGTCTCTCACACTCACACAGTCACTGGACCAGCCAGACGGCGAGCTAAGATCAGCCCGTACAACAGGGAGGAACACACAGTCACTGGTCTGTCTCTCACACTCACACAGTCACTGGACCAGCCAGACGGCGAGCTAAGAGCAGCCCGAACAACAGGGAGGAACACACAGCCACTGGTCTGTCTCTCACACTCGCACGGTCACTGGACCAGCCAGACGGCGAGCTAAGAGCAGCCCGAACAACAGGGAGGAACACACAGCCACTGGTCTGTCTCTCACACTCACACAGTCACTGGACCAGCCAGACGGCGAGCTAAGAGCAGCCCGTACAACAGGGAGGAACACACAGTCACTGGTCTGTCTCTCACACTCACAGTCACTGGACCAGCCAGACGGCGAGCTAAGAGCAGCCCGAACAACAGGGAGGAACACACAGCCACTGGTCTGTCTCTCACACTCGCACGGTCACTGGACCAGCCAGACGGCGAGCTAAGAGCAGCCCGAACAACAGGGAGGAACACACAGTCACTGGTCTGTCTCTCACACTCACACAGTCACTGGACCAGCCAGACGGCGAGCTAAGAGCAGCCCGTACAACAGGGAGGAACACACAGTCACTGGTCTGTCTCTCACACTCGCACGGTCACTGGACCAGCCAGACGGCGAGCTAAGAGCAGCCCGTACAACAGGGAGGAACACACAGTCACTGGTCTGTCTCTCACACTCACACAGTCACTGGACCAGCCAGACGGCGAGCTAAGAGCAGCCCGAACAACAGGGAGGAACACACAGCCACTGGTCTGTCTCTCACACTCACACAGTCACTGGACCAGCCAGACGGCGAGCTAAGAGCAGCCCGAACAACAGGGAGGAACACACAGCCACTGGTCTGTCTCTCACACTCACAGTCACTGGACCAGCCAGACGGCGAGCTAAGAGCAGCCCGTACAACAGGGAGGAACACACAGCCACTGTTCTGTCTCACACACTCACACAGTCACTGGACCAGCCAGACGGCGAGCTAAGAGCAGCCCGTACAACAGGGAGGAACACACATCCACTGGTCTGTCTCTCACACTCACACAGTCACTGGACCAGCCAGACGGCGAGCTAAGAGCAGCCCGTACAACAGGGAGGAACACACAGCCACTGGTCTGTCTCTCACACTCACACAGTCACTGGACCAGCCAGACGGCGAGCTAAGAGCAGCCCGAACAACAGGGAGGAACACACAGTCACTGGTCTGTCTCTCACACTCACACAGTCACTGGACCAGCCAGACGGCGAGCTAAGAGCAGCCCGTACAACAGGGAGGAACACACAGCCACTGGTCTGTCTCTCACACTCACACAGTCACTGGACCAGCCAGACGGCGAGCTAAGAGCAGCCCGTACAACAGGGAGGAACACACAGTCACTGGTCTGTCTCTCACACTCACACAGTCACTGGACCAGCCAGACGGCGAGCTAAGAGCAGCCCGTACAACAGGGAGGAACACACAGTCACTGGTCTGTCTCTCACACTCACACAGTCACTGGACCAGCCAGACGGCGAGCTAAGAGCAGTCCGAACAACAGGGAGGAACACACAGTCACTGTTCTGTCTCTCACACTCACACAGTCACTGGACCAGCCAGACGGCGAGCTAAGAGCAGCCCGAACAACAGGGAGGAACACACAGCCACTGGTCTGTCTCTCACACTCACAGTCACTGGACCAGCCAGACGGCGAGCTAAGAGCAGCCCGAACAGGGAGGAACACACAGCCACTGGTCTGTCTCTCACACTCACACAGTCACTGGACCAGCCAGACGGCGAGCTAAGAGCAGCCCGAACAACAGGGAGGAACACACAGTCACTGGTCTGTCTCTCACACTCACACAGTCACTGGACCAGCCAGACGGCGAGCTAAGAGCAGCCCGTACAACAGGGAGGAACACACAGTCACTGGTCTGTCTCTCACACTCACACAGTCACTGGACCAGCCAGACGGCGAGCTAAGAGCAGCCCGTACAACAGGGAGGAACACACAGTCACTGGTCTGTCTCTCACACTCACTCAGTCACTGGACCAGCCAGACGGCGAGCTAAGAGCAGCCCGTACAACAGGGAGGAACACACAGTCACTGGTCTGTCTCTCACACTCACACAGTCACTGGACCAGCCAGACGGCGAGCTAAGAGCAGCCCGTACAACAGGGAGGAACACACAGTCACTGGTCTGTCTCTCACACTCACACAGTCACTGGACCAGCCAGACGGCGAGCTAAGAGCAGCCCGAACAACAGGGAGGAACACACAGCCACTGGTCTGTCTCTCACACTCGCACGGTCACTGGACCAGCCAGACGGCGAGCTAAGAGCAGCCCGTACAACAGGGAGGAACACACAGTCACTGGTCTGTCTCTCACACTCACTCAGTCACTGGACCAGCCAGACGGCGAGCTAAGAGCAGCCCGTACAACAGGGAGGAACACACAGTCACTGGTCTGTCTCTCACACTCACTCAGTCACTGGACCAGCCAGACGGCGAGCTAAGAGCAGCCCGTACAACAGGGAGGAACACACAGTCACTGGTCTGTCTCTCACACTCACACAGTCACTGGACCAGCCAGACGGCGAGCTAAGAGCAGCCCGAACAACAGGGAGGACCACACAGTCACTGGTCTGTCTCTCACACTCACACAGTCACTGGACCAGCCAGACGGCGAGCTAAGAGCAGCCCGAACAACAGGGAGGAACACACAGTCACTGGTCTGTCTCTCACACTCGCACGGTCACTGGATCAGCCAGACGGCGAGCTAAGAGCAGCTCATAAGGGAGGAGCTGTCCCACAGTCACAGTCATGGGCCCCATCTAACCTGGTTGTCTGTACTGCGGGCCTCCTGTTCCCGAGCCAGCCGACTGGCCCCCATCTCACCTGGTTGTCTGTACTGCGGGCCTCCTGTTCCCGAGCCAGCCGACTGGGCCCCATCTCACCTGGTTGTCTGTACTGCGGGCCTCCTGTTCCCGAGCCAGCCGACTGGGCCCCATCTCACCTGGTTGTCTGTACTGCGGGCCTCCTGTTCCCGAGCCAGCCGACTGGGCCCCATCTCACCTGGTTGTCTGTACTGCGGGCCTCCTGTTCCCGAGCCAGCCGACTGGGCCCCATCTCACCTGGTTGTCTGTACTGCGGGCCTCCTGTTCCCGAGCTAGCCGACTGGGCCCCATCTCACCTGGTTGTCTGTACTGCGGGCCTCCTGTTCCGAGCCAGCCGACTGGGCCCCATCTCACCTGGTTGTCTGTACTGCGGGCCTCCTGTTCCCGAGCCAGCCGACTGGCCCCCATCTCACCTGGTTGTCTGTACTGCGGGCCTCCTGTTCCCGAGCCAGCCGACTGGCCCCCATCTCACCTGGTTGTCTGTACTGCGGGCCTCCTGTTCCCCCGAGCCAGCCGACTGGCCCCATCTCACCTGGTTGTCTGTACTGCGGGCCTCCTGTTCCCGAGCCAGCCGACTGGCCCCCATCTCACCTGGTTGTCTGTACTGCGGGCCTCCTGTTCCCGAGCCAGCCGACTGGCCCCCATCTCACCTGGTTGTCTGTACTGCGGGCCTCCTGTTCCCGAGCCAGCCGACTGGCCCCCATCTCACCTGGTTGTCTGTACTGCGGGCCTCCTGTTCCCGAGCCAGCCGACTGGGCTCCATCTCACCTGGTTGTCTGTACTGCGGGCCTCCTGCTCCCGAGCCAGCCGACTGGCCACGTCAGCCAGTCGACTCTCCAGGTCCTCCCGACACGAGCTGAACTCCCGCGCCTCGAACTCGGCCGCCTGAGACTGTAACGGTACAGAGAGCGCCGGATCGGCGGGTCAGCTGGTGGTCAGCTAGTGGTCAGCTGGTGGTCAGCTGGTGGTCAGCTGGTGGTCAGCTGGTGGTCAGCTGGTGGTCAGCTGGTGGTCAGCTGGTGGTCAGCTGGTGGTCAGCTCAGCGCTGTAGAACGTCAGCACACCCAGCGCTGTAGAACGTCAGCACACTCAGCGCTATATAACGTCAGCACACTCAGTGCTGTAGGACGTCAGCACACTCAGCGATGTAGAACGTCAGCACACTCAGCACTGTAGAACGTCAGCACACTCAGCTATGTAGAACGTCAGCACACTCAGCGCTGTAGAACGTCAGCACACTCAGCGATGTAGAACGTCAGCACACTCAGCGCTATAGAACGTCAGCACACTCAGCAAGTTAGCGCTACAGAACGTCAGCACACTCAGCAGGTCAGCGCTGTAGAACGTCAGCACACTCAGCGATGTAGAACGTCAGCACACTCAGTGCGGTAGGACGTCAGCACACTCAGCGCTGTAGAACGTCAGCACACTCAGTGCTGTAGAAAGTCAGCACACTCAGTGCTGTAGGACGTCAGCACAATCAGCGCTGTAGAACGTCAGCACACTCAGCGCTGTAGAAAGTCAGCACACTCAGTGTTGTAGGACGTCAGCACACTCAGCGCTGTAGAACGTCAGCACACTCAGCGCTGTAGAAAGTCAGCACACTCAGTACTGTAGGACGTCAGCACACTCAGCGCTGTAGAACGTCAGCACACTCAGCGATGTAGAACGTCAGCACACTCAGCACTGTAGAACGTCAGCACACTCAGCGATGTAGAACGTCAGCACACTCAGCGCTGTAGAACGTCGTCACACTCAGCGCTGTAGAACGTCAGCACACTCAGCACTGTAGAACGTCAGCACACTCAGCGCTGTAGAAAGTCAGCACACTCAGTGCTGTAGGACGTCAGCACACTCAGCGATGTAGAACGTCAGCACACTCAGCGATGTAGAACGTCAGCACACTCAGCGCTGTAGAACGTCAGCACACTCAGTGCTGTAGGACGTCAGCACACTCAGCGCTGTAGAACGTCAGCACACTGTAGAACGTCAGCACACTCAGCGCTGTAGAACATCATCACACTCCGCGCTGTAGAACGTCAGCACACTCAGCGCTGTAGAACGTCAGCATACTCAGCGCTGTAGAACGTCAGCACAGACAGCCAGGTGGCGATACCAGCCTCGATGGCAACAGCGCCTGAGATAACTATCAAGAGCATCCACAAGAGATGATGATGATTGGGGTTTTAAGGCGCACCGACTGCTTGTGGGCACTTGGCGACCAGGTCCACAAGAGACAAGCAGGCATTTGGTTCTTAGGTATTACCAATCACAACAGTGATTCAGGTGTTCGTAATGAGTATGGACATACGAGACTATTCTCTATAATTATCACTCACAAGTCACCTAGCGAGATGAACAGATCACAAGACAGGACGCAAGACAGGACGCAAGACAGGACGCAAGACAGGACGCAAGACAGGACGCAAGACAGGACGCAAGACAGGACGCAAGACAGGACGCAAGACAGGACGCAAGACAGGACGCAAGACAGGACGCAAGACAGGACGCAAGACAGGACGCAAGACAGGACGCAAGACAGGACGCAAGACAGGACGCAAGACAGGACGCAAGACAGGACGCAAGACAGGACGCAAGACAGGACGCAAGACAGGACGCAAGACAGGACGCAAGACAGGACGCAAGACAGGACGCAAGACAGGACGCAAGACAGGACGCAAGACAGGACGCAAGACAGGACGCAAGACAGGACGCAAGACAGGACGCAAGACAGGACGCAAGACAGGACGCAAGACAGGACGCAAGACAGGACGCAAGACAGGACGCAAGACAGGACGCAAGACAGGACGCAAGACAGGACGCAAGACAGGACGCAAGACAGGACGCAAGACAGGACGCAAGACAGGACGCAAGACAGGACGCAAGACAGGACGCAAGACAGGACGCAAGACAGGACGCAAGACAGGACGCAAGACAGGACGCAAGACAGGACGCAAGACAGGACGCAAGACAGGACGCAAGACAGGACGCAAGACAGGACGCAAGACAGGACGCAAGACAGGACGCAAGACAGGACGCAAGACAGGACGCAAGACAGGACGCAAGACAGGACGCAAGACAGGACGCAAGACAGGACGCAAGACAGGACGCAAGACAGGACGCAAGACAGGACGCAAGACAGGACGCAAGACAGGACGCAAGACAGGACGCAAGACAGGACGCAAGACAGGACGCAAGACAGGACGCAAGACAGGACGCAAGACAGGACGCAAGACAGGACGCAAGACAGGACGCAAGACAGGACGCAAGACAGGACGCAAGACAGGACGCAAGACAGGACGCAAGACAGGACGCAAGACAGGACGCAAGACAGGACGCAAGACAGGACGCAAGACAGGACGCAAGACAGGACGCAAGACAGGACGCAAGACAGGACGCAAGACAGGACGCAAGACAGGACGCAAGACAGGACGCAAGACAGGACGCAAGACAGGACGCAAGACAGGACGCAAGACAGGACGCAAGACAGGACGCAAGACAGGACGCAAGACAGGACGCAAGACAGGACGCAAGACAGGACGCAAGACAGGACGCAAGACAGGACGCAAGACAGGACGCAAGACAGGACGCAAGACAGGACGCAAGACAGGACGCAAGACAGGACGCAAGACAGGACGCAAGACAGGACGCAAGACAGGACGCAAGACAGGACGCAAGACAGGACGCAAGACAGGACGCAAGACAGGACGCAAGACAGGACGCAAGACAGGACGCAAGACAGGACGCAAGACAGGACGCAAGACAGGACGCAAGACAGGACGCAAGACAGGACGCAAGACAGGACGCAAGACAGGACGCAAGACAGGACGCAAGACAGGACGCAAGACAGGACGCAAGACAGGACGCAAGACAGGACGCAAGACAGGACGCAAGACAGGACGCAAGACAGGACGCAAGACAGGACGCAAGACAGGACGCAAGACAGGACGCAAGACAGGACGCAAGACAGGACGCAAGACAGGACGCAAGACAGGACGCAAGACAGGACGCAAGACAGGACGCAAGACAGGACGCAAGACAGGACGCAAGACAGGACGCAAGACAGGACGCAAGACAGGACGCAAGACAGGACGCAAGACAGGACGCAAGACAGGACGCAAGACAGGACGCAAGACAGGACGCAAGACAGGACGCAAGACAGGACGCAAGACAGGACGCAAGACAGGACGCAAGACAGGACGCAAGACAGGACGCAAGACAGGACGCAAGACAGGACGCAAGACAGGACGCAAGACAGGACGCAAGACAGGACGCAAGACAGGACGCAAGACAGGACGCAAGACAGGACGCAAGACAGGACGCAAGACAGGACGCAAGACAGGACGCAAGACAGGACGCAAGACAGGACGCAAGACAGGACGCAAGACAGGACGCAAGACAGGACGCAAGACAGGACGCAAGACAGGACGCAAGACAGAACGCAAGACAGGACGCAAGACAGGACGCAAGACAGGACGCAAGACAGGACGCAAGACAGGACGCAAGACAGGACGCAAGACAGACAGCGGTCCACATCAGCCGCCAGTGCCACACAACTCAAGACAGGACGCAAGACAGGACGCAAGACAGGACGCAAGACAGGACGCAAGACAGGACGCAAGACAGGACGCAAGACAGGACGCAAGACAGGACGCAAGACAGGACGCAAGACAGGACGCAAGACAGGACGCAAGACAGGACGCAAGACAGGAGGCAAGACAGGAGGCAAGACAGGACGCAAGACAGGAGGCAAGACAGGAGGCAAGACAGGAGGCAAGACAGGACGCAAGACAGGACGCAAGACAGGACGCAAGACAGGACGCAAGACAGGACGCAAGACAGGACACAAGACAGGACACAAGACAGGACACAAGACAGGACGCAAGACAGGACGCAAGACAGGACGCAAGACAGGACGCAAGACAGGACGCAAGACAGGACGCAAGACAGGACGCAAGACAGGACGCAAGACAGGACGCAAGACAGGACGCAAGACAGGACGCAAGACAGGACGCAAGACAGGACGCAAGACAGGACGCAAGACAGGACGCAAGACAGGACGCAAGACAGGATGCAAGACAGGACGCAAGACAGGACGCAAGACAGGACGCAAGACAGGACGCAAGACAGGACGCAAGACAGGACGCAAGACAGGACGCAAGACAGGACGCAAGACAGGACGCAAGACAGGACGCAAGACAGGACGCAAGACAGGACGCAAGACAGGACGCAAGACAGGACGCAAGACAGGACGCAAGACAGGACGCAAGACAGGACGCAAGACAGGACGCAAGACAGGACGCAAGACAGGACGCAAGACAGGACGCAAGACAGGACGCAAGACAGGACGCAAGACAGGACGCAAGACAGGACGCAAGACAGGACGCAAGACAGGACGCAAGACAAGACGCAAGACAAGACGCAAGACAAGACGCAAGACAAGACGCAAGACAAGACGCAAGACAAGACGCAAGACAAGACGCAAGACAGGACGCAATACAGGACGCAAGACAGGACGTACCCGCGCCTGGAAGCCGGAGATCTGCGACTGCAACTCCACATTCTTCTCGGTGAGTTTCTGCGTGAAGTCGAGCAGATCAGCCTCCTTGGCGTGGCAGCCGTCCAGGTCCGCCTGCAGATCCGCCTGAGACGCCTGCAGCGCGGCCATCTCCGCCTGAGAGGCGCTCAGCCGCTCCCGCTCCCTGTGGAGAGACGGGGGAGGGGAGGGGTTAGACGCAACGCAGGGGGGGGGGGGGGGGCAGGTTATGTTCAAAATGTTTTGTTTGTGTATTTCTGTCGATTCAGTGTTCACGGTCTTCGCAGGCTTAGAACAATCCAAATCTGCTGCACCATGTGTCATAGAACGTTCTCGTCTGTGACTTGTGAGGCACACCACTGTCTCCTGCCCCGGCTCTAGTGTTTCCCTGCTCCCGCCCCTGCACTTCTCTGCAAGTCAGTGCAGTGTTACTTTCTCTAGTCCTGTCCCCTCACCTTTCCAGCGTGGCCCGCGTCTCGTCCAGCTCGGCCGAGTCGTGCAGCAGTGTCTCCACCTGATGTCGCAGCGTGTTGACCTCCTCCTGAAGCCTGCCGCGGGCCGCCTCCGTCGGCTCCAGCGCCGACTCGGCCGCCAGCGCCTACCGGACCGACCCACGTCTGTCAGTCAACAGACTACCGATACTTGTAACCAAACACCCCCCCCCCCCCCCGAGATATGATCAGACTCCACAGGCATCGCCATGCGGTATCCCTGATTATCCATTGAGACTCGTAACCGACCGACTCTTAGAGATACGGGCACACTCCACAGGTCATTGTCACACAGCGGAATTCGGCAGTCAGTGCCTGTCGAATCGTCACTAAATCCAAACAGGCTAGACAGATGCCACAGATACCGACATCCATATTTGCAGACACATTCACAACGAAATGTAACCATCGCAAGCTCTCGAATCACCGACCCGACACTAACAGTCGATACACACACATGACTCTCAGCAGCACTTGGTGCGTCACTCACCCGCTCCAGGTTGGCAGCGCTCTCCTGCGCCAGCCGGCTGCAGCGCTCCTGCAGACCCTGCAGCTGGGCAGACAGAGCATGCTCCTTGTTTGTGCTGTCCTGCTTCAGCTTCTCTTCCACCATGCGGCGAGCCTTCTCCTCCCTCAGTTCCTTATCTGCAGCGGCCCGACCAGCACGGTCAGCACGATCAGCAGGATCAGCAGGATCAGCAGGATCAGCAGGATCAGCAGGATCAGCAGGATCAGCAGGATCAGCAGGATCAGCAGGATCAGCAGGATCAGCAGGACCAGCACGGTCAGCACCATCAGCAGGATCAGTAGGACCAGCACGGTCGGACCTCCAGACACCGGCGCAGAATGGACGCGGCACCAGCCGGCCCAGGTCACCACTGGTCAGGTCATCTCGGCTCGGGTCACTCCAGGTCACGCTGGGCTGCTGAGCGGTCAGCACCCGGCGGCGCTGGGCGGGGCCGGTGACAAGACGCCCCTCTGCCACAGCTCCCCTCGCGGCGGCCATAAGAGCTCACTGGCCGCCGACTGCAGCCACACAATGCTGACGGCCACACGGGACCGGACGGCGGGACGACGGGACGACGGGACGACGGGACGACGGGACGACGGGACGACGGGACGACGGGACGACGGGACGGCGGGACGGCGGGACAGTGGGACGGCGGGACGGCGGGACGGCGGGACAGTGGGACGGCGGGACGGCGGGACAGTGGGACGGCGGGACGGCGGGACGGCGGGACAGCGGGACGGCGGGACGGCGGGACGGCGGGACGGTGGGGCCGCGGCAGTGGCAGTGACACTGCACCGTTCTCTGGGAAATGCCACCACGGCGGGGTCAGAGGCGGGCAGCGCTGACAGCACGGTAGGCTGGGTAGGCCGGGTGGCCAGGAAGGGGGAGGGGCGGGCCCCGGCAATGGCTAGTGATGACACATGGCCGTCACAGGTTCAAAGTGAAGGTCAGCTTCATACAGCTAGCCACACTCACACACGGCAGGCACAGCAGTAACGCGCCACAATGCACAGTGATGTAGCGGGTTTCATGGATCAAAATGATGATACAGTAACATAATGGAACATGGGATTGATAACCTGGTGCAAAACATCAAAACTAGTCCTACCTCAGAGAAAGTTAAAATTGGGCATGCGCATTGACACTATTCAAGGATCAATACATCTATTTTCGCCAGCCGAGAAGGAATTATTGGAAACGATTTGGAAATACTGACACACATTTTTAGGACAAGCAGAGATGAATTTGGAAGATTAATCCGCGAGTTACTGGGGGGGGGGGGGGGGGGGGCTATTTTTGGCCCCCGGCCCCTCCCATTTATTCGCAATATCTCCTAAACCAAAAACCAGCATCGTCACCAAACTTTCAGTACCCTCTCTCTCACATCAATTTTACACATGTTGGCCAAAGGAAAAAAGATGAGGTTATGATAGGTCAACCGGGAATGACGTCAGAGTGACGTCATGTTCTGCGGTTTTTGTTGAAAAATAAGGGTTTGCGGAAAACGCTGCCTAAAGTACAATTTTTAAGATAAATTAAATTGTCATATATCAAATGACTGATCATAGACTCGGCTATCAAACTGCCATCTCGGATTTTCGAGTTTCATTTAAATGTAGAATTTTGAGAAATCCAAAGACAATTTTTGTATAATGGTGAAAATTATTTTTATATGATCTTACAAATTACTATTCAAGTTTTAGTGCATTTATATATATATTTTATATAAATTTTCGGCCACGGGCCATGATCACATATACAATAAAGTATTCATTCATCTTTGCTTTATTGTATATGTGAGCATGGCCCGTGGCCGAAAATTCATATAAAATATATATAAATGCACTAAAACTTGAATAGTAATTTGTAAGGTCATATAAAAATAATTTTCACTATTGTATATCTAATGCCTTACATTCAACGAGCACTTACCCAGTGAACAATTTTTTTAAAAAGAATATTTGTTTAAAAAAAATCAAAATTATAAAAAACGGAATATATGTGATCGAGACGTGTCCGGTAAATATGTGTACCAAATTTCAAGTCGATATAGTCAAAAATGATCGACTTATGACCTTTCAAAGACAAAAATCGACCACCTCTCACAGCATTACCATGCATACAAAATGCATTTCCGTTTTTGCTTTTTGCTTCTATAAACATGGAACAAACAATGTTCTAAGGTCATTGTTCGAGTTCTAGACGGAAAAAACACCATAAACATGTGTTACAACGCCTAATGACCGTAATCTGCAGTTTAACCTCGTGACCTCGGATGACCTTGACCTGCCCCAAGGTCATCAACAGCTTAGAATGGTACTTAGAAGTGTCAGACACACGAATCATACCGATTTATGGAATGTTTATGCGTTTAATAGCGCAATTTTGCGCGACAATTCCATCCATCGAGACCTTCATGACAGTCAAACATGTTGTATTCTACGTGACCTGTGACGTCATCGGTGACCCCGAGGTCAACAATATTCGGTTTCCCCCGATCAATTTTCCAGGGCTATCGAATACCGTTTGAATTTGTAAAATCAGTCCAATAGTTCCGGATATCCGAGGGGAGGCCAAAAATACCCCCTCCCCACACAGTAAGTCGCGTTATGGAAAATACCCCCCCCCCCCCGCCCCCAGTAACTCACAGGTTACTTCATGACAGCAGTTACTCTTTCCAGAAGTCGCATCAGCCCCAAACTAGCTCACTGGATTATCACCACAGTACCCCTCTCACCACAGTACCCCTCTCACCACAGTACCCCTCTCAACACAGTACTCCTCTCACCACGGTACCCCTCTCACCACGGTACCCTTCTCACCACAGTACCCCTCTCACCACAGTACCCCTCTCACGACAGTACCCCCTCTCACCACAGTACCCCTCTCACCACAGCACCCCTCTCACCACAGCATCCCTCTCACCACAGTACCCCTCTCACCACAGTACCCCTATCACCGCAGTACCCCTCTAACCACAGTACCCCTCTCACCACAGTACCCCTCTCACCACAGTACCCCTCTCACCACAGTACCACTCTCACCACAGTACCCCTCTCACCACAGTACCCCTCTCACCACAGTACCCCTCTCACCACAGTACCCCTCTCACCACAGTACCCCTCTCACCACAGTACCCCTATCACCACAGTACCCCTACAACCACAGTACCCCTCTCACCACAATACCCCTCTCACCACAGTACCCCTCTCACCACAGTACCCCTCTCACCACAGTACCCCTCTCACCACAGTATCCCTATCACCACAGTACCCATATCACCACAGTACCCCTCTCACCACAGTACCCCTCTCACCACAGTACCCCTCTCACCACAGTACCCCTCTCACCACAGTACCCCTCTCACCACAGTACCCCTCTCACCACAGTACCCCTCTCACCACAGTACCCCTCTCACCACAGTACCCCTCTCACCACAGTACCCCTCTCACCACAGTACCCCTCTCACCACAGTACCCCTATCACCACAGTACCCCTCTCACCACAGTACCCCTCTCACCACAGTACCCCTCTCACCACAGTACCCCTCTCACCACAGTACCCTCTCAACACAGTACCCCTCTCACCACAGTACCCCTCTCCCCACAGTACTCCTCTCACCACATTACCCCTCTCACCACAGTACCCCATCTCACCACAGTACCCCTCTCACTACAGTACCCCTCTCACTACAGTACCCCTCTCACCACAGTACCCCTCTCACAACGGTACCCATCTCATCACAGTACCCCTCACCACAGTACCCCTCTCACCACAGTACCCCTCTCACCACAGTACCCCTCTCACCACAGTACCCTCTCACCACAGCACCCCTCTCACCACAGTACCCCTCTCACCACAGTACCCCTCTCACCACAGTACCCCTCTCACCACGGTATCCCTCTCACCACAGTACCCCTCTCACCAGAGTATCTCTCTCACCACAGTACTCCCCTCACCACAGTACCCCTCTCACCACAGTACCCCTATCACCACAGTACCCCTCTCACCACAGTACCCCTCTCACCACAGTACCCCTCTCACCACAGTACCCCTATCACCACAGTACCCCTCTCACCACAGTACCCCTCTCACCACAGTACACCACAGTACCCCTCTCACCACAGTATCCCTCTCACCACAGTACCCCTCTCACCACAGTACCCCTCTCACCACAGTACCCCTCTCACCACAGTACTCCTATCACCACAGTACCCCTCTCACCACAGTACCCCTCTCACAACAGTACCCCTCTCACAACAGTACCCCTCTCACCACAGTACCCCTCTCACCACAGTACCCCTCTCACCACAGTACCCCTCTCACCACAGTACTCCTATCACCACAGTACTCCTCTCACCACAGTACCCCTTTCACCACAGTACCCCTCTCACCACAGTACCCCTCTCACCACAGTACCCCTCTCACCACAGTACCCCTCTCACCACAGTACCCCTCTCACCACAGTACCCCTCTCACCACAGTACCCCTCTCACCACAATACCCCTCTCACGACAGTACCCATCTCACCACAGTACCCCTCTCACCACAGTACCCCTCTCACCACGGTACCCCTCTCACCACGGCGCCCCTCTCACCACAGTACCCATCTCACCACAGTACCCCTCTCACCACAGTACCCCTCTCAACACAGCACCCCTCTCACCACAGTACCCCTCTCACCACAGTACTCCTCTCACCACAGTACCCCTCTCACCACAGTACCCCTCTCACCACAGTACTCCTCTCACCACAGTACTCCTCTCACCACAGTACCCCTCTCACCACAGTACCCCTCTCACCACAGTACTCCTATCACCACAGTACTCTTATCACCACAGTACTCCTCTCACCACAGCACCCCTCTCACCACAATACCCCTATCACCACAGTACTCCTCTCACCACAGTACCCCTCTCACCACAGTACCCCTCTCACCCCTCTCACCACAGTACCCCTCTCACGACAGTACCACTCTCACCACAGTACCCATCTCACCACAGTACCCCTCTCACCACGGCGTCCCTCTCACCACGGCGTCCCTCTCACCACAGTACCCCTCTCACCACAGTATCCCTCTCACCACAGTACCCCTCCCACCACAGTACCCCTCTAACCACAGTACCCCTCTCACCACAGTACCCCTCTCACCACAGTACCCCTCTCACCACAATACCCCTCTCACCACAGTACCCCTCCCATCACAGTACCCCTATCACCACAGTACCCATCTCACCACAGTACCCCTCTCACTATAGTGCCCCTCTCACCACGGCGTCCCTCTCACCACAGTACTCCTCTCACAACAGTACCCCTCTCACGACAGTACCCCTATCACCACAGTACCCCTTTCACCACAGTACCCCTCTCACCACAGTACCCATCTCACCACAGCACCCCTCTCACCACAATACCCCTCTCACGACAGTACCCCTCTCACGACAGTACCCCTCTCACCACAATACCCCTATCACCACAGTACCCCTCTCACCACAGTACCCCTCTCACCACAGTACCCCTCTCACCACAGTACCCCTCTCACCACAGTACCCCTATCACCACAGTACCCATCTCACCACAGTACCCCTCTCACCACAGTACCCCTCTCACCACAATACCCCTCTCACGACAGTACCCATCTCACCACAGTACCTATCTCACCACAGTACCCCTCTCACCACAGTACCCATCTCACCACAGTATCCATCTCACCACAGTACCCCTCTCACCACAATACCCCTCTCACCACAGTACCCCTCTCACCACAGTACCCATTTCACCACAGTACCCCTCTCACCACAATACCCCTCTCACGACAGTACCCCTCTCACCACAATACCCCTCTCACCACAATACCCCTCTCATCACAGTACCCCTCTCACCACAGTACCCCTCTCACCACAGTACCCCTCTCACCACAGTACTCCTCTCACCACAGTACCCCTCTCACCACAGTACCCCTCTCACCACGGTACCCCTCTCACCACAGTACCCCTCTCACCACAGTACCCCTCTCACCACAGTACCCCTCTCACGACAGTACCCATCTCACCACAGTACCCATCTCACCACAGTACCCCTCTCACCACAATACCCCTCTCACGACAGTACCCCTCTCACGACAGTACCCCTCTCACCACAATACCCCTCTCACCACAGTACCCCTCTCACCACAGTACCCCTCTCACCACAGCACCCCTCTCACCACGGTACCCCTCTCACCACAGTACCCCTCTCACCACAGCTGTACCCCGCTCACCATAGTACCCCTCTCACGACAGTACCCCTTTCACCACAGTAACCCTCTCACCACAGTACCCCTCTCACCACCAGTGTTGGATTTTTCATTTCATGACCTGGTCCCGGAGAGTAAAAATCCATAGGTGGAGAGAAAATTGTATTGTCAGGCAAGTTAAGATTTTCATTTTTGTTTTAATTATTTTACTTGGAAAGTAAAAAATCCTGATTTGTAATAGATATTAAATCCTTGTGAGGAAAATTGAATTATATTTTAACTACAATGTCGGTAAGATCAGGCGAAAAGAGCAAATTTCCTGAACAAATATGAAGAGAGCAAAATTCTTTGGACCCAATTCCAAAGAATTTAGAGAGCAAAAAGTCCAGAAAATGGCCCAAATTCCAAGGCTGCTCACCACAGCACCCCTCTCACCACGGTACCCCTCTCACCACAATACCCCTCTCACCACAGTACCCCTCTCACCACAGTACCCCTCTCACCACAGTCCCCTCTCACGACAGTACCCCTCTCACGACAGTACCCCTCTCACGACAGTCCCCCTCTCACCACAGTACCCCTATCACCACAATACCCCTCTCATGACAGTACCCCTCTCACGACAGTACCCCTCTCACCACAGTACCCCTCTCACCACATTCCCCTCTCACGACAGTACCCCTCTCACGACAGTACCCCTCTCACCGCAGTACCCCTCTCACGACAGTACCCCTCTCACGACAGTACCCCTCTCACGACAGTACCCCTCTCACGACAGTACCCCTCTCACCGCAGTACCCCTCTCACCACGGTTCCCCTCTCACCACAGTACCTCTCTCACCACAGTACCCCTCTCACCACAGTACCCCTCTCACCACAGTACCCCTCTCACGACAGTGCCCCTCTCACCACATTCCCCTCTCACCACGATACCCCTCTCACCACAGTACCCTTTTCACCACAGTACCCCTCTCACAACAGTATCCCTCTCACCACATTCCCCTCTCACAACAGTACCCATCTCACGACAGTACTCCCCTCACCACAGTACCCCTCTCACCACAGTACCACTCTCACCACAGAACCCCTCTCAACACAGTACCCATCTCACCACAGTACCCCTCTCACCCCAGTACCCCTCTCACGACAGTACCCCTCTCACGACAGTACCCCTCTCTCGACAGTACACCACAGTACCCCTCTCACCACAGTACTCCTCTCACCACAGTACCCCTCTCACCACAGTACCCTTCTCACCACAGTACCCCTCTCACCACAGTACCCCTCTCACCACAGTACACCACAGTACACCTCTCACCACAGTACTCCTCTCACCACAGTACTCTTCTCACCACAGTACCCCTCTCACCACAGTACCCCTCTCACCACAGTACACCACAGTACCCCTCTCACCACAGTACTCCTCTCACCACAGTACCCCTCTCACCACGATACCCCTATCACCACAGTACTCCTCTCACCACGATACCCCTATCACCACAGTACTCCTCTCACCACAGTACCCCTCTCACCACGGTACCCCTCTCACCACAGTACTCCTCTCACGACAGTACCCCTCTCACCACGGTACCCCTCTCACCACAGTACCCCTCTCACCACAGTACCCCTCTCACCACAGTACTCCTCTCACGACAGTACCCCTCTCACCACAGTACCCCTCACCACAGTACCCCTCCCACCACAGTACCCCTCCCATCACAGTACCCCTATCACCACAGTACCCCTCTCACCACAGTACACCACATTACCCCTCTCACCACAGTACTCCTCTCACCACAGTACCCCTCTCACCACAGTACCCCTCTCACCACAGTGCCCCTCTCACCACAGTACCCTTCTCACCACAGTACTCCTCTCACCACAGTACCCCTCTCACCACAGTACCCTTCTCACCACATTACCCCTCTCACCACAGTACCCCTATCACCACAGTACCCCTCTCACCACAGTACCCTTATCACCACAGTACTCCTCTCACCACAGTACCCCTCTCACCACAGTACCCCTCTCACCACAGTACTCCTCTCACGACAGTACCCCTCTCACCACGGTACCCCTCTCACCACAGTACCCCTCTCACCACAGTACCCCTCTCACCACAGTACCCCTCTCACCACAGTACCCCTCTCACCACAGTACTCCTCTCACCACAGTACCCCTCTCACCACAGTACCCCTCTCACCACAGTACTCCTCTCACGACAGTACCCCTCTCACCACGGTACCCCTCTCATCACAGTACCCCTCACCACAGTACCCCTCTCACCACAGTACTCCTCTCACGACAGTACCCCTCTCACCACGGTACCCCTCTCGCCACAGTACCCCTATCACCACAGTACCCCTCTCACCACAGTACCCCTCTCACCACAGTACTCCTATCACCACAGTACCCCTCTCACCACAGTACCCCTATCACCACAGTACCCCTCTCTCCCCAGTACCCCTATCACGACAGTACCCCTCTCACGACAGTACCCCTCTCACGACAGTACACCACAGTACCCCTCTCACCACAGTACTCCTCTCACAACAGTACCCCTCTCACCACGATACCCCTCTCACCACAGTACTCCTCTCACGACAGTACCCCTCTCACCACAGTACCCCTCTCACCACAGTACACCACAGTACCCCTCTCACCACGGTACCCCTCTCACCACGGTACCCCTCTCACCACAGTACTCCTCTCACGACAGTACCCCTCTCACCACGGTACCCCTCTCACCACAGTACTCCTATCACCACAGTACCCCTCTCACCACAGTACCCCTCTCACCACAGTACCCCTCTCACCACAGTACACCACAGTACCCCTCTCACCACGGTACCCCTCTCACCACAGTACTCCTCTCACCACAGTACCCCTCTCACCACAGTACCCCTCTCACCACAGTACACCACAGTACTCCTCTCATAACAGTACCCCTCTCACCACGATACCCCTCTCACCACAGTACTCCTCTCATGACAGTATCCCTCTCACCACGGTACCCCTCTCACCACAGTACCCCTCTCACCACAGTACCCCTCTCACCACAGTACCCCTCTCACCACAGTACCCCTCTCACCACAGTACCCCTCTCACCCCAGTACCCCTCTCACCCCAGTACCCGTCTCACAACAGTACCCCTCTCACGACAGTATACCACAGTACCCCTCTCACCACAGTACTCCTCTCACCACCTAACCCCTCTCCCCACAGTACCCCTCTCACCACAGTACCCCTCTCACCACAGTACCCCTCTCACCCCAGTACCCCTCTCACCCCAGTACCCCTCTCACGACAGCACCCCTCTCACGACAGTACACCACAGTACCCCTCTTACCACAGTACTCCTCTCACAACAGTACCCCTCTCACCACGATACCCCTCTCACCACAGTACTCCTCTCACGACAGTACCCCCTCTCACCACGGTACCCTTCTCACCACAGTACCCCTCTCACCACAGTACCCCTCTCACCACAGTACCCCTCTCACCACGGTACCCCTCTCACCACGGCGCCCCTCTCACCACAGTACCCATCTCACCACAGTACCCCTCTCACCACAGTACCCCTCTCACCACAGTACTCCTCTCACCACAGTACCCCTCTCACCACAGTACCCCTGTCACCACAGTACTCCTCTCACCACAGTACCCCTCTCACCACAGTACACCTCTCACCACAGTACTCCTATCACCACAGTACCCCTATCACCACAGTACCCCTCTCACCACAGTACCCCTCTCACCACAGTACCCCTCTCACCACAGTACCCCTCTCACCACAGTACCCCTCTCATCACAGTACTCCTATCACCACAGTACTCCTCTCACCACAGTACTCCTCTCACATAGTACTCCTCTCACCACAGTACCCCTCTCACCACAGTATCCCTCTCACCACAGTACCCCTCTCACCACAGTACCCCTCTCACCACAGTACCCCTCTCACCACAGTACCCCTCTCACCACAATACCCCTCTCACGACAGTACCCATCTCACCACAGTACCCCTCTCACCACAGTACCCCTCTCACCACAGTACCCCTCTCACCACGGTACCCCTCTCACCACAGTACTCCTCTCACCACAGTACCCCTCTCACCACAGTACCCCTCTCACCACAGTACTCCTCTCACCACAGTACTCCTCTCACCACAGTACCCCTCTCACCACAGTACTCCTATCACCACAGTACTCTTATCACCACAGTACTCCTCTCACCACAGTACCCCTCTCACCACAATACCCCTCTCACCACAGTACTCCTCTCACCACAGTACCCCTATCACCACAGCACCCCTCTCACCACAGTACCCCTCTCACCACAGTACCCCTCTCACCACAGTACACTACAGTATCCCTCTCACCACGGTACCCCTCTCACCACAGTACCCCTCTCACCACAGTACCCATCTCACCACAGTACCCCTCTCACCACGGCGTCCCTCTCACCACAGTACCCCTCTCACCACAGTACCCCTCTCACCACAGTACCCCTCTCACCACAGTACGCCTCTCACCACAATACCCCTCTCACCACAGTACCCCTCCCATCACAGTACCCCTATCACCACAGTACCCATCTCACCACAGTACTCCTCTCACCACAGTACCCCTCTCACCGCGGTACCCCTCTCACCACAGTACTCCTCTCACGACAGTACCCCTCTCACCACGGTACCCCTCTCATCACAGTACCCCTCACCACAGTACCCCTCTCACCACAGTACTCCTCTCACGACAGTACCCCTCTCACCACGGTACTCCTCTCACCACAGTACCCCTATCACCACAGTACTCCTCTCACCAAAGTACCCCTCTCACCACAGTACCCCTCTCACCACAGTACCCCTCTCACCCCAGTACCCCTCTCACGACAGTACCCCTCTCACGACAGTACACCACAGTACCCCTCTCACCACAGTACTCCTCTCACAACAGTACCCCTCTCACCACGATACCCCTCTCACCACAGTACTCCTCTCACGACAGTACCCCTCTCACCGCAGTACCCCTCTCACCACAGTACCCCTCTCACCACAGTACCCCTCTCACCACAGTACACCACAGTACCCCTCTCACCACAGTACCCCTCTCACCACAGTACTCCTCTCACGACAGTACCCCTCTCACCACGGTACCCCTCTCACCACAGTACTCCTATCACCACAGTACCCCTCTCACCACAGTACACCACAGTACCCCTCTCACCACGGTACCCCTCTCACCACAGTACTCCTCTCACCACAGTACCCCTCTCACCACAGTACCCCTCTCACCACAGTACACCACAGTACTCCTCTCACAACAGTACCCCTCTCACCACGATACCCCTCTCACCACAGTACTCCTCTCACGACAGTACCCCTCTCACCACGGTACCCCTCTCACCGCAGTACTCCTCTCACCACAGTACCCCTCTCACCACAGTACCCCTCTCACCACAGTACCCCTATCACCACAGTACCCCTCTCACCCCAGTACCCCTCTCACCCAGTACCCCTCTCACAACAGTACCCCTCTCACGACAGTATACCACAGTACCCCTCTCACCACAGTACTCCTCTCACCACAGAACCCCTCTCACCACAGTACCCCTCTCACCACAGTACCCCTCTCACCACAGTACCCCTCTCACCCCAGTACCCCTCTCACCCCAGTACCCCTCTCACGACAGTACCCCTCTCACGACAGTACACCACAGTACCCCTCTCACCACAGTACTCCTCTCACAACAGAACCCTCTCACCACGATACCCCTCTCACCACAGTACTCCTCTCACGACTGTACCCCTCTCACCACAGTACCCTTCTCACCACAGTACCCCTCTCACCACAGTACCCCTCTCACCACAGTACCCCTCTCACCACGGTACCCCTCTCACCACGGCGCCCCTCTCACCACAGTACCCATCTCACCACAGTACCCCTCTCACCACAGTACCCCTCTCACCACAGTACCCCTCTCACCACAGTACTCCTCTCACCACAGTACCCCTCTCACCACAGTACCCCTCTCACCACAGTACCCCTGTCACCACAGTACTCCTCTCACCACAGTACCCCTCTCACCACAGTACTCCTATCACCACAGTACCCCTCTCACCACAGTACCCCTCTCACCACAGTACCCCTCTCACCACAGTACCCCTCTCACCACAGTACTCCTATCACCACAGTACTCCTCTCACCACAGTACTCCTCTCACCACAGTACCCCTCTCACCACAGTATCCCTCTCACCACAGTACCCCTCTCAACACAGTACCCCTCTCACCACAGTACCCCTCTCACCACAGTACCCCTCTCACCACAGTACCCCTCTCACCACAATACCCCTCTCACGACAGTACCCATCTCACCACAGTACCCCTCTCACCACAGCACCCCTCTCACCACAGCACCCCTCTCACCACAGTACCCCTCTCACCACGGTACCCCTCTCACCACAGTACTCCTCTCACCACAGTACCCCTCTCACCACAGTACCCCTCTCACCACAGTACTCCTCTCACCACAGTACTCCTCTCACCACAGTACCCCTCTCACCACAGTACCCCTCTCACCACAGTACTCCTATCACCACAGTACTCTTATCACCACAATACTCCTCTCACCACAGTACCCCTCTCACCACACTACCCCTCTCACCACAGTACTCCTCTCACCACAGTACCCCTCTCACCACAGTACCCTTCTCACCACAGTACCCCTCTCACCACAGTACCCCTCTCACCACAGTACACCACAGTATCCCTCTCACCACGGTACCCCTCTCACCACAGTACCCCTCTCACTACAGTACCCATCTCACCACAGTACCCCTCTCACCACGGCGTCTCTCTCACCACAGTACTCTCACCACAGTACCCATCTCACCACAGTACCCCTCTCACCACAGTACCCCTCTCACCACAATACCCCTTTCACCACAATACCCCTCTCACCACAGTACCCCTCCCATCACAGTACCCCTATCACCACAGTACCCATCTCACCACAGTACCCCTCTCACTATAGTATTCCTCTCACCACGGCGTCCCTCTCACCACAGTACTCCTCTCACCACAGTACCCCTCTCACGACAGTACCCCTATCACCACAGTACCCCTTTCACCACAGTACCCCTCTCACCACAGCACCCCTATCTCCACAGTACCCCTTTCACCACAGTACCCCTCTCACCACAGTACCCATCTCACCACAGTACCCCTCTCACCACGATACCCCTCTCACCACGGTACCCCTCTCATCACGGTACCCATCTCACCACGGTACGCATCTCACCACAGTACTCATCTCACCACAGTACCCATCTCACCACAGTACCCCTCTCACCACAGTACTCCTCTCACGACAGTACCCCTCTCACCACAGTACCCCTCTCACCCCAGTACCCCTCTCACCCCAGTACCCCTCTCACCCCAGTACCCCTATCACCCCAGTACCCCTCTCACCCCAGTACCCCTCTCACCCCAGTACCCCTCTCACCACAGTACCCATCTCACCACAGTACCCCTCTCACCACAGTACTCCTCTCACGACAGTACCCCTCTCACGACAGTACCCCTCTCACCACAGTACCCCTCTCACCACAGTACCCATCTCACCACAGCACCCCTCTCACCACAATACCCCTCTCACGACAGTACCCCTCTCACGACAGTACCACTCTCACGACAGTATCCCTCTCACCACAATACCCCTCTCACCACAGTACCCCTCTCATCACAGTACCCCTCTCACCACAGTACCCCTCACCACAGTACCCCTATCACCACAGTACCCATCTCACCACAGTACCCCTCTCACCACAGTACCCCTCTCACCACAATACCCCTCTCACGACAGTACCCATCTCACCACAGTACCCATCTCACCACAGTACCCCTCTCACCACAGTACCCATCTCACCACAGTACCCATCTCACCACAGTACCCCTCTCACCACAATACCCCTATCACGACAGTACCCCTCTCACGACAGTACCCCTCTCACGACAGTGCCCCTCTCACCACAGTACCCATCTCACCACAGTACCCCTCTCACCACAATACCCCTCTCACGACAGTACCCCTCTCACCACAATACCCCTCTCACCACAGTACCCCTCTCACTACAGTACCCCTCTCACCACAGTACTCCTCTCACCACAGTACCCCTCTCACCACAGCACCCCTCTCACCACAGTACCCCTATCACCACAGTACCCCTCTCACCACAGTACCCATCTCACCACAGCACCCCTCTCACCACAATACCCCTCTCACGACAGTACCACTCTCACGACAGTACCCCTCTCACCACAATACCCCTCTCACGACAGTACCCATCTCACCACAGTACCCATCTCACCACAGTACCCCTCTCACCACAGTACCCATCTCACCACAGTACCCATCTCACGACAGTACCCCTCTCACCACAATACCCCTCTCACGACAGTACCCCTCTCACGACAGTACCCCTCTCACCACAGTACCCCTCTCACCACAGTACCCATCTCACCACAGTACCCCTCTCACCATAATACCCCTCTCACGACAGTACCCCTCTCACCACAATACCCCTCTCACCACAGTACCCCTCTCACCACAGTACTCCTCTCATCACAGTACCCCTCTCACCACAGCACCCCTCTCACCACAGTACCCCTCTCACCACAGTACCCCTCTCACCACAGTACCCCTCTCACCACAATACCCCTCTCACGACAGTACCCATCTCACCACAGTACCCATCTCACCACAGTATCCATCTCACCACAGTACCCCTCTCACCACAGTACCCATCTCACCACAGTACCCATCTCACCACAGTACCCCTCTCACCACAATACCCCTATCACGACAGTACCCCTCTCACGACAGTACCCCTCTCACCACAATACCCCTATCACCACAGTACCCATTTCACCACAGTACCCCTCTCACCACAATACCACTCTCACGACAGTACCCCTCTCACGACAGTACCCCTCTCACCACAATACCCCTCTCACCACAGTACCCCTCTCACCACAGTACCCATCTCACCACAGCACCCCTCTCACCACGGTACCCCTCTCACCACAGTACCCCTCTCACCACAGCTGTACCCCGCTCACCATAGTACCCCTCTCACCACAGTACCCCTCTCACGACAGTACCCCTCTCACGACAGTACCCCTCTCACCACAGTAACCCTCTCACCACAGTACCCCTCTCACCACCAGTGTTGGATTTTTCATTTCATGACCTGGTCCCGGAGAGTAAAAATCCATAGGTGGAGAGAAAATTGTATTGTCAGGCAAGTTAAGATTTTCATTTTTGTTTTAATTATTTTACTTGGAAAGTAAAAAATCCTGATTTGTAATAGATATTAAATCCTTGTGAGGAAAATTTAATTATATTTTAACTACAATGTCGGTAAGATCAGGCGAAAAGAGTAAATTTCCTGAACAAATATGAAGAGAGCAAAATTCTTTGGACCCAAAAGTCCAGAAAATGGCCCAAATCCCAAGGCTGCTCACCACAGCACCCCTCTCACCACGGTACCCCTCTCACCACAATACCCCTCTCACCACAGTACCCCTCTCACCACAGTACCCCTCTCACCACAGTCCCCTCTCACGACAGTACCCCTCTCACCACAGTACCCCTCTCACCACAGCACCCCTCTCACCACAGTACCCCTCTCACCACAGTACCCCTATCACCGCAATGCCCCTATCACGACAGTACCCCTCTCACGACAGTACCCCTCTCACGACAGTACCCCTCTCACCACAGTACCCCTCTCACCACAGTACCCCTCTCACCACAGTACCCCTCTCACCACATTCCCCTCTCACGACAGTACCCCTCTCACGACAGTACCCCTCTCACCGCAGTACCCCTCTCACGACAGTACCCCTCTCACGACAGTACCCCTCTCACGACAGTACCCCTCTCACCGCAGTACCCCTCTCACCACGGTTCCCCTCTCACCACAGTACCCATCTCACCACAGTACCCCTCTCACCACAGTACCCCTCTCACCACAGTACCCCTCTCACGACAGTACCCCTCTCACCACATTCCCCTCTCACCACGATACCCCTCTCACCACAGTACCCTTCTCACCACAGTACCCCTCTCACCACAGTACCCCTCTCACCAGATTCCCCTCTCACGACAGTACCCCTCTCACGACAGTACTCCTCTCACCACAGTACCCCTCTCACCACAGAACCCCTCTCAACACAGTACCCATCTTACCACAGTACCCCTCTCACCCCAGTACCCCTCTCACGACAGTACCCCTCTCACGACAGTACACCACAGTACCCCTCTCACCACAGTACTCCTCTCACCACAGTACCCCTATCACCACAGTACCCTTCTCACCACAGTACCCCTCTCACCACAGTACCCCTCTCACCACAGTACACCACAGTACCCCTCTCACCACAGTACTCCTCTCACCACAGTACCCTTCTCACCACAGTACCCCTCTCACCACAGTACCCCTCTCACCACAGTACACCACAGTACCCCTCTCACCACAGTACTCCTCTCACCACAGTACCCCTCTCACCACGGTACCCCTCTCACCACAGTACTCCTCTCACTACAGTACCCTGGAGGGGTCTGGAGCTGATCGAGCAGCAACTTCAGGCAGCCATATCCACCAGCAAGGCAGTCGTCGCCATGGGCGACTACAACATCGACATGATGAACACCGAGAAGCCGGCATCCCGTGGACTACAGTCCATTATGAATGACCTGGGTCTGAGACAGCTGGTGGATTAACCCACCCACATCCACCCTACACCAACGCTGCTAGATCTGTGTTTAACTAACTTGACTGATGTCCCAACATCGTCCTTAGTTCTCCCCGACGCCATCGCCGATCACCAGCCTATCCTGCTTCGGACACAGCTCAGTCGGCAACGCCCCACGCGCCCAGCTCCTGTCACTTCACGGGCCTGGAGCCGCGTCGATTGGGATGCTATGTGCCTGACCCTGCTAATGGCCGACTGGGGACGGCTCCACGCCGCTGCGACTGCAGATGAAAAGCTCACCGCCTTCATGGCGGTTTGGAATGCTGCCGTCAACGGTCACTGCCCTCAGATCACGGTGACCCGACGACGCCCCGACTGTCCATGGCTTCGCAACAACCCGGAGGTTGCGGCGGCGATGGAGGACAGGGACGCCGCCCGAAAGGCATGGACCGAGAGCAGGACACCAGAGGCACGACTCAGGCATCAGCAGAGTCGCAACAGGCTGAAGAGCGTCATCATCCGCGCCAAACGGCAGTACCTGTGCGATTCCCTGACGACCGATCGACGCCAGTTCTGGAGCCGCATCAAAGCCTTCGCGTTCCGGCCGCCAGGTGGAGCCTCATCGGGAGCCGACGACGCCGCTGATCGCGCGGACGTATTCAACACGCACTTCGCGTCCGTCGGCTCGCGCATAGCAGCAGAGGTCGCCCGCGACGGTGGCGCCACCACCGGGCCCCGGCCGCCCCGAGTCTGGGCATCTGCCCTGACGCTGCGCCCTGCCATCCTCCCCGAGTTATGGAATGCCATAGGTCGGATGAGTGGTTCCAAGGCGGTTGGTGTGGATGATGTGCCTCTGTTCGCAGTCAAGAAGTGTTTCCCCGTCATAGGTCCTCACTTACTCCATCTGATAAACCACTCCATAGTCACTGAGGTGTTCCCCACTGCATGGAAAATCGCGCGTTGTCCCCATTTGCAAGTCCGGCGACCGAGCCAATGTTAACAACTTTCGGCCAATCTCGATTCTGTCAGTTCTGTCGAAAATTGCTGAAAAGGTTGTATCGCTCCAACTCGTACCATACCTGCTCGATAACCACGTGCTCTCTCCTATGCAGTATGCATACCGGCCCAACCACTGTACAGAGGACGCCGTGCTCGACGTTGTCGAATGAATCAGTCAGACCATCGACAGAGGCCACGTCGCGTCGCTAACAACAATTGACCTCAGTAAAGCGTTCGACAGCGTCGATCATGGCGTCCTCCTCACAAAACTTGGATGGTGTGGTATCCAGTCGACAGGCTGGTTCCAGAGTTACCTCAGCGAGCGGAGGCAGACTGTGACAGGCGGCTCCTCCATTCTTCCGCTCACCCACGGAGTGGCCCAGGGCTCCATCGTCGGACCCATCCTCTTCCTCATATTCATCAACGATCTGTCCTCCTTCCTCCTCCACGGCCGTCTCCTATCCTATGCTGATGATACCCAACTCCTGGACCACTCCCTCCCTGACCCCATCGACCTATCCGACCTCAAGACGCGGGTCGAGGAGTCTATCCAATGCCTTCAAAACTGGTTCCAAGCTAACAGCCTAAAAATGAATCCGGACAAGACTGACTTTGCGCTCATTGGTACAAAATCCTCCCTCAAAATGGCGAAAAATTTCAGCATCAACGTCTCTGGCTCGACCGTCACCCCATCCCCCACCATCAAAGTGTTGGGAGTCCTCCTCGACCAGCACCTCAACTGGGATCCTCATTTATCCATGGTGGTACGGAGGTGCAATGCAATCACCGCATCTTTGTATAAAATCCGCCATCACCTCACTCCTGACGTCCTTTAACTCCTCGTCCAAACACACGTTTTTCCTCAAATCCTTTACTGCCTGTCCGCCTGGGGAGGGGCTGCCCAGTGCCGTCTGCATCGCGTTCAGAAGTCCCTGAACTTTGCCGCTCGGCTCGTCACCGGCGTGCGACGTAGAGAACACATCTCGCCAGCTCTCACGTCTCTCGGGTGGGAGAGAGTAGAGGTACTGGTCGTCCGACACGACTGTACCAACGTCCACAAAGCCCTGACCAGTCGACAGTGCCCTAAGGCGCTGCGAAACATGTTCGCCAAGCGGGCTGACGTATCGGCCAGGAGCACAAGGGCTGCCGACGCCGGAGACCTTCATCTTCCGAAATGTAGAATGGCTCAGACCCAGAAGGGTTTCTCGTACCGAGCAGTCGGCACGTGGAATGCGCTGCCATCAACCGTGAAAGCTGCTCCGCCCAGGTGCGAATTTGTAGCCGCATTGACAATAACAATAGTGCCTATGCAAACTGTATTGTGTCGTGTAAAACAAATGTCCTTACCACATGTACTGTACAGGAGCCGTAATAGCCACGTTGTGGATGGTTTCCTAAATAAATGATGATGATGATGTACCCCTCTCACCACGGTACCCCTCTCACCACAGTACTCCTCTCAAGACAGTACCCCTCTCACCACGGTACCCCTCTCACCACAGTACCCCTTTCACCACAGTACCCCTCTCACCACAGTACTCCTCTCACGACAGTACCCCTCTCACCACAGTACCCCTCTCACCACAGTACCCCTCTCACCACAGTACCCCTCACCACAGTACCCCTCCCACCACAGTACCCCTCCCATCACAGTACCCCTATCACCACAGTACCCCTCTCACCACAGTACACCACAGTACCCCTATCACCACAGTACTCCTCTCACCACAGTACCCCTCTCACCACAGTACCCCTCTCACCACAGTACCCTTCTCACCACAGTACTCCTCTCACCACAGTACCCCTCTCACCACAGTACCCTTCTCACCACATTACCCCTCTCACCACAGTACCCCTCTCACCACAGTACCCTTATCACCACAGTACTCCTCTCACCACAGTACACCACAGTACCCCTCTCACCACAGTACCCTTCTCACCACAGTACTCCTCTCACCACAGTACCCCTCTCACCACAGTACCCTTCTCACCACAGTACTCCTCTCACCACAGTACCCCTCTCACCACAGTACCCTTCTCACCACAGTACCCCTCTCACCACAGTACCCCTCTCACCACAGTACCCCTCTCACCACAGTACCCCTCTCACCACAGTACTCCTCTCACCACAGTACCCCTCTCACCACAGTACCCCTCTCACCACAGTACTCCTCTCACGACAGTACCCCTCTCACGACAGTACCCCTCTCACCACGGTACCCCTCTCACCACAGTACCCCTCTCACCACAGTACCCCTCTCACCACAGTACCCCTCTCACCACAGTACCCTTCTCACCACAGTACCCCTCTCACCACAGTACTCCTCTCACCACAGTACCCCTCTCACCACGGTACCCCTCTCACCACAGTACTCCTCTCGCGACAGTACCCCTCTCACCACGGTACCCCTCTCATCACAGTACCCCTCACCACAGTACCCCTCTCACCACAGTACTCCTCTCACGACAGTACCCCTCTCACCACGGTACCCCTCTCACCACAGTACCCCTCTCACCACAGTACCCCTATCACCCCAGTACCCCTCTCACGACAGTACCCCTCTCACGACAGTACACCACAGTACCCCTCTCACCACAGTACTCTCACAACAGTACCCCTCTCACCACGATACCCCTCTCACGACAGTACTCCTCTCACGACAGTACCCCTCTCACCACAGTACCCCTCTCACCACAGTACACCACAGTACCCCTCTCACCACGGTACCCCTCTCACCACAGTACTCCTCTCACGACAGTACCCCTCTCACCACGGTACCCCTCTCACCACAGTACTCCTCTCACCACAGTACCCCCTCTCACCACAGTACTCCTCTCACCACAGTACACCACAGTACCCCTCTCACCACGGTACCCCTCTCACCACAGTACTCCTCTCACCACAGTACCCCTCTCACCACAGTACCCCTCTCACCACAGTACTCCTCTCACCACAGTACCCCTCTCACCACAGTACCCCTCTCACCACAGTACTCCTCTCACGACAGTACTCCTCTCACGACAGTACCCCTCTCACCACGGTACCCCTCTCACCACAGTACCCCTCTCACCACAGTACCCCTCTCACCACAGTACCCCTCTCACCACAGTACCCTTCTCACCACAGTACCCCTCTCACCACAGTACTCCTCTCACCACAGTACCCCTCTCACCACGGTACCCCTCTCACCACAGTACTCCTCTCGCGACAGTACCCCTCTCACCACGGTACCCCTCTCATCACAGTACCCCTCACCACAGTACCCCTCTCACCACAGTACTCCTCTCACGACAGTACCCCTCTCACCACGGTACCCCTCTCACCACAGTACCCCTCTCACCACAGTACCCCTATCACCCCAGTACCCCTCTCACGACAGTACCCCTCTCACGACAGTACACCACAGTACCCCTCTCACCACAGTACTCTCACAACAGTACCCCTCTCACCACGATACCCCTCGCACGACAGTACTCCTCTCACGACAGTACCCCTCTCACCACAGTACCCCTCTCACCACAGTACACCACAGTACCCCTCTCACCACGGTACCCCTCTCACCACAGTACTCCTCTCACGACAGTACCCCTCTCACCACGGTACCCCTCTCACCACAGTACTCCTCTCACCACAGTACCCCCTCTCACCACAGTACTCCTCTCACCACAGTACACCACAGTACCCCTCTCACCACGGTACCCCTCTCACCACAGTACTCCTCTCACCACAGTACCCCTCTCACCACAGTACCCCTCTCACCACAGTACACCACAGTACTCCTCTCACAACAGTACCCCTCTCACCACGATACCCCTCTCACCACAGTACTCCTCTCACGACAGTACCCCTCTCACCACGGTACCCCTCTCACCACAGTACTCCTCTCACCACAGTACCCCTCTCACCACAGTACCCCTCTCACCCCAGTACCCCTCTCACCCCAGTACCCCTCTCACGACAGTACCCCTCTCACGACAGTACACCACAGTACCCCTCTCACCACAGTACTCCTCTCACCACAGAACCCCTCTCACCACAGTACCCCTCTCACCACAGTACCCCTCTCACCCCAGTACCCCTCTCACCCCAGTACCCCTCTCACGACAGTACACCACAGTACCCCTCTCACCACACTCCACAGTACTCCTCTCACAACAGTACCCCTCTCACCACGATACCCCTCTCACCACAGTACTCCTCTCACGACAGTACCCCTCTCACCACGGTACCCTTCTCACCACAGTACCCCTCTCACCACAGTACCCCTCTCACCACAGTACACCACAGTACCCCTCTCACCACAGTACTCCTCTCACCACAGTACCCCTCTCACCACGATACCCCTCTCACCACAGTACCCCTCTCACCACAGTACCCCTCTCACGACAGTACCCCTCTCACCACAGTACCCCTCTCACCACAGTACCCCTCTCACCACAGTACCCCTCACCACAGTACCCCTCTCATCACATTCCCCTTTCACGACAGTACCCCTCTCACGACAGTACCCCTCTCACCACATTCCCCTCTCACGACAGTACCCCTCTCACGACAGTACCCCTATCACCACAGTACCTCTCTCACCACGGTACCCCTCTCACCACAATACCCCTCTCACCACAGTACCCTTCTCACCACAGTACCCCTCTCACCACAGTACCCCTCTCACGACAGTACCCCTCTCACGACAGTACCCCTCTCACGACAGTACCCCTCTCACCACAGTACCCCTCACCACAGTACCCCTCTCACCACAGCACCCCTCTCACCACAGCACCCCTCTCACCACGGTACCCCTCTCACTACAATACCCCTCTCACCACAGTACCCCTCTCACCACAGTACCCCTCTCACGACAGTACCCCTCTCACGACAGTACCCCTCTCACCACAGTACCCCTCTCACCACAGTACCCCTCTCACCACAGTACCCCTCTCACCACAGTACCCCTCTCACCACAGTACCCCTCTCACCACAGTACCCCTCTCACCACAGTACCCCTCTCACCACAGCACCCCTCTCACGACAGTACCCCTCTCACGACAGTACCCCTCTCACCACAGTACCCGTCTCACCACAGTACCCCTCTCACCATAGTACCCCTCTCACCATAGTACCCCTCTCACCACGGTTCCCTTCCCATATCTCACCCAGAGCTGACGACCGGCTGTCTTCAGTCAGCTTGTACTGGCGGATCGTCTCCTGAGCTTCCCGCAGCTCCCGAAGCAGTGTCTCCATCCTCAGCTGTCCATCCTGAGGTCACAGGTCAGGGGTCAGAGGTCACCGGTCAGGGGTCACAGGTCAGGGGTCACAGGTCAGGGGTCACAGGTCAGGGGTCACAGGTCAGGGGTCATAGGTCAGGGGTCACAGGTCAGGGGTCACAGGTCAGGGGTCACAGGTCAGGGGTCACAGGTCAGGGGTCAGAGGTGACAGGTCAGGGGTCAGAGGTCACATGTCAGGGATCAGAGGTCACATGTCAGGGTCAGAGGTCACATGTCAGGGATCAGAGGTCACAGGTCACAGGTCAGAGGTTCTTACTCCAGTAGCGAGACAACAGCGATAATTTCAGTGCTGTATGAATGCCACGCCGCCTGTGTTTTCAGCTAGCGACTGCCATCTATGTGTTCAGTTAACGTCCGCCATCTGCCGTGTCATAGCACAGCGGCCGCCGTCCTAACGTGTCTGACACTCAGTTGTAGCCTTGCGACGTCAAACAGTCGGGCTTAGAGGCGTCTCAACCTCCGTTATATGGTGACGCCTACAGTCACCAACAGACACTGCATCACAGACTGTAGGGTACCTTGTAGCTGTTCGCCTCTTGCTTCATCTTGTTCTGCAGCCACTTGATGCGGACGTCCCTGGACTCGAGTTCCTCCTTCAGCTTCGCAGAGTCTTTCGTGAGACTCTTCGCCTCCTGAATCTGCAATACCACCCCAGGCCAGGCAGTCCGGCGAGGTATTATGTGTCATATCATCCAAAGCTCTACAGTAATAAAACAAA
Source organism: Chirona hameri (assembly GCA_036785665.1). Taxonomy (NCBI): domain Eukaryota; kingdom Metazoa; phylum Arthropoda; class Thecostraca; order Balanomorpha; family Balanidae; genus Chirona; species Chirona hameri. Next base: position 4,203 of record JAXIVJ010006357.1, on the reverse strand, counting down.
AATGCATGAACACAACCCATATCCAATCATTGAACTGAATATCCGTTTATCGAGATAATTCAAAATTCAAAATAGAAAGCGTAAGTGCCGAAATGGCTCAGATGGCTCATTGGTATTCAACTGCTGGCCTAAAGAGGCCGCTACTGGTGGCCTGGCCAAAACCTACAACGATAACGAGGCGGGAGAATACACGTAATCAAGTTTAGATTCAGCGCTGTGCCACACAACTTATCTACAACTTATCCGAGAGCGAAAAAGCTAGCCAAACATCGATTTATCTTAAGGGAAGATGACTTAAGGATATGTTCGTCTATCCCCACTTCCCACTCTGCCCCACCTGGTCCAAGCTCTTCCCACTCTGCCCCACCTGGTCCAAGCTCTTCCCACTCTGCCCCCACCTGGTCCAAGCTCTTCCCACTCTGCCCCACCTGGTCCAAGCTCTTCCCACTCTGCCTCACCTGGTCCAAGCTCTTCCCACTCTGCCCCACCTGGTCCAAGCTCTTCCCACTCTGCCCCACCTGGTCCAAGCTCGACCCGTGCCTGCGCGCCACGCGCCGCCAACCGACCGACGCACCTTGGCCTCCATCTGCTGGCTGATCCTGTTGCGCTCCTGCACCATGTGGTTCACCTTGCTGACCAGCATATCCTTCTCCCTGACAGCCTCCTTAACCCTGCGATCCGAGACGTCGCCCGTGCCCCGTTTGGCATCTATGACCGACTTCTCGCTCTGAGCGTAACGCAGCACCATCTTGTCCTTGTCGCGGCACGCCGCCTCAAACTGGGCGCGGCTGCGGTTGACCCGGCTGGTCAGATCGAGCTCCAGCGCCCGACTGGCCTCCTGGTGGCGGCGCGCCTGCTGCGCTGCCTCCTCCCGCTGATGACCCCAGCTGTGCCCGCAGAGAAGTCAGCTGCTGCTCCAGGGTGTCGATGTGGGCACGCTCCTTGCCGTTCTCAGTCGATTGACGGGTTGACTCCTCCTGAGCGCTGGAACAGGGAAGGGGACGGTCACACGGGGTCCTCTGGCAAAACCCCCAGACTCCTCCTGCACGCTGAAACCGAACAGAGGCGGTCGGAAGGAGGGGACGGTTGACTGGGGTCCTCTGGCAAACCCCCAGACTCCTGCAGGCTGAAACCGAACAGAGGCGGGCGGGAGGAGGAGGGGACGGTTGACTGGGGTCCTCTGGCAAACCCCCAGACTCCTGCAGGCTGAAACCGAACAAGAGGCGGGCGGGAGGAGGGGACGGTTGACTGGGGTCCTCTGGCAAACCCCCAGACTCCTGCAGGCTGAAACCGAACAGAGGCGGGCGGAAGGAGGGTGTGGTTGACTGGGGGTCCTCTGACAAACCACCCAGACTCCTCCTGCACGCTGAAACCGAACAGAGGCGGGCGGGAGGAGGGGGACGGTTGACTGGGGTCCTCTGGCAAACCCCCAGCCTCCTGCAGGCTGAAACCGAACAGAGGCGGGCGGGAGGAGGGGACGGTTGACTGGGGTCCTCTGGCAAACCCCCAGCCTCCTGCAGGCTGAAACCGAACAGAGGCGGGCGGGAAGGAGGGGACGGTTGACTGGGGTCCTCTGGCAAACCCCCAGACTCCTCCTGAGCGCTGAAAACCGAACAGGAGGGGGAGGGTCACTCGAGATTCTCTGAAAACCGCAGACCACAAAGCACAAAGCCGCAAACGTAGGTCTCCTCGGTCTTTCGAGATATGTATCCCCATATGAAACAAGTCGAGGGGGCTTAAATCAGGAGAGGGGCCCACAAATCCCGTTCGGGAACCTTAATTGCAAGTTGACTAGCCCTCCTCGTCTGTCCGCACAGTCTTTGCCCGTATATACATGTATAACGATACGATACGACTGCAAAGCAAAACAAGGAATAACGAAGAAAAACAGCGTGAGATGGCCGCATACCGACGTGTATCGACGATAATTAACACTTGAAGCACCTCTCTCTCTCCCTCCCCCCTCTCCCTCCCGCTCCCTCTCTCACCTCTCTCCCTCCTCTCCCCTCCCCTCCCCTCCCTCCCTCCCTCCCTCCCTCCCTCCCTCCTCCCTCCCTCCCTCCCTCCCTCCCTCCCTCCCTCCCTCCCTCCCTCCCTCCCTCCTCCTCCCTCCCTCCCCTCCTCCCTCCCTCCCTCCCTCCCTCCCCTCCCTCCCTCCCTCCCTCCCTCCCTCCCCTCCCCCTCTCCCTCCCCTCCCTCCCTCCCTCCCTCCCTCCCTCCCTCCCTCCCTCCCTCCCTCCCTCCCTCCCTCCCTCCCTCCCTCCCTCCCTCCCTCCCTCCTCCCCTCCCTCTCTCCCTCTCCTCCTCCCTCCCTCCCTCCCTCCCTCCCTCCCTCCCTCCCTCCCTCCCTCCCCCTCTCCCTCTCCCTCTCCCCTCTCCCTCCCCCTCCCCCTCCCCGCTCCCCGCTCCCGCTCCCGCTCCCCGCTCCGCTCCCCCCGCTCCCGCTCCCCCGCTCCGCTCCCGCTCTCTCCTTCGCTCTCTCTCTCTCTCTCTCTCTTCTCTCATCTCTCTCTCTCTCTCTCTCTTCTCTCTCTCTCTCTCTCTCTCTCTTCCTCTCTCTCATCTCTCTCTCTCTCTCTCTTCTCTCTCTCTCGCTCGCTCGTCTCGCTCGCTCTCGGCTCTCGCTCGCTCTCGCTCGCTCTCGCTCTCGCCTCTCGCTCGCTCTCGCTCTCGCTCTCTCTCCTCTCCTCTCTCGTCTCTCTCTCTCTCTCTCTCTCTCTCTCTCTCTCTCTCTCTCTCTCTCTCTCTCTCTCTCTCTCCTCCTCCCTCCCTCCCTCCCTCCCTCCCTCCCTCCCTCCCTCCCCTCCCTCCCTCTCCTCCCTCCCTCCCTCCCTCTCTCCTCCCCTCCCTCCCTCTCCCGCTCCCACGTGCAGTCACCCACCCCTGAGTTGTGTAAAAGTGGCGTTGAGGGGTCCCTAATCACACACGAAATTTGCACATAATCTGCCCCAGCCGTTGCGGAGTTTTGCGAGAAAATACTTTTCAACCCCCTCACGCGGCACGCGGCACGTGCCTCACACAGTGGTAGTCACCCACATGAGTCGGCACTGGTCTCAAACAGGGTAGGTTAGATGGGGCTGCTCAGCAAAGAAGTCCGCTTGTCAATCGGACGTATGGTTGCAGAGATATGAGCTTCTCAAAAGCGTCGCCACGGGCCGGGCCGCTAATAATCAGAGTGTTCCCATACACCACGGAAAGACAAGCGCGCTCGCTCGTAATCACTATAGTGGCGATCGTTTTTATAGATATCGAGAAAAAAAATAAGCAAAAAAACAATATATGTGACAATTCAACTTAAGGGGCTCCAGATGTGAATTTCATCGTATTCAACAATCAAACCAACACCTACTTACCGTATGAAGAAAACAAATCGACATTCCAAAACAGTAGGCTCACTCCCTTTAACGCAAAACGTCTTTTATATAATAAATAAATAAAGTTATAATAAAGAAATAAAGTTCGTATTCAGACCTAGTCCGGAGCAGTAACATAAAAACGTACTAATTAAACTGCATCACATCACAGTTCAGTCAAACATAATGCTTTTGCGGTATTATGGTCAGATGAAACTTAACTTTAGGAGTTAAGACTCCTATGTTATTTTTATGGAAACATTCTCAGCCTCAAATAATCGCGTCCTATTATAACTCAATAGCATTCCACCGTCAGAATCTGTCGTTGTCGATTTTCCTCCAGCAGCTGCACGCTAGCTACTATCGACAGCACGGCCCATTGGCGCCGATAAGGATTGGGAGCACGTTTCCTGGAGTCAGCGTTCGCAGCAGCGCATTCTGCTGGCCAATCTGGCGGGAGTCGAGCCCCAGGGGATCAGCTATCGTGACGAGGCCAGCGAATTTCACAGGACGCCAATAAAGATAAATGCTTCAGGTTCATACAAGCCTAACGCGGGGCGCCGGGGCAGTGTTTCGAGCGGAAGCTGATGTAGGATTTCGAGTTCAAGAATGTGTTTTATTATTGCACTTCCGATCCAACGGAAATAAGCCTCCATTAAGTTTGGTTATGAAGGCAATATCACGTAACAGGAACATGGCATACATTGTTGTTTTTGTTATTATATTGCTGTACCCGCGCCCTGGTGGTGGTGTTGGGGGGGGGGGGGTCATTTTGACCCCCCCCCCCCCCCCTTGCAGTTTTTCGATCATAGCATGAAAACGGCGGAGCGGAGCGCCGCCAAAAAATTTT
>JAXIVJ010006356.1:5000-67408 GCA_036785665.1 Chirona hameri | reverse complement strand
ATGGCCCTGTTCCAGAGCTGGCGGCTGGACGGCGTCTTGGCCACCGGCACCGGCACCGTGCGCTTCCGCTTGCCCACGGCGAAGTGGTCCCGCTGCTTCCATTCGATTGATCTCGCTAGAAACACAGGCAGCAGTGTCAGAAAAGTGGCCCATTTTTCCATTTTTCATGAGCTTGGAAGTTTTATTCCGTGAAAAACTTTGACTGTAAATAATTACTTTGTTTAGTCTGCGGGTGCAAATGGCTGACGAGCATAAAACATAGACTGAGACTTGACTTTCCGAACAATGGCCGGAACGTGACAGTGATGCGACACATATTGTCATACATTTCGTAAGGCGGAACCTCCAAATTCCCAACAATCCGATATTTATGCAGTGATGCAGGGAAGGAAACTGGTACTTTTCCCAAAATTAAACCAAAAACTATTTTTTTTTAATATAAATTTAGTCCGAATGTTTTGTGTGGATGGATTTCCGAGGTCAGGACCCACGCTAAGCAGAGCTTGTTTGCGCAGGTCCTGACCTCACCGACCCGATCGCGCAATTCCTGTTGGCCGGCATAATTTAGTTTACCAAAATTAAAAACTTCGTGAAACCCACCCAAAAAAAAGTGTTTGCGTATTCAGGTTACAACCCCGCCCCCCACCGATACCATCGTCATCGGGGTCATGGATAACCCTGGGACACTGAACACACGTTATGCCAAAAGACGGCAGTACTTTAGACTGAGACTTGAGCCCAGTTTCCCCATATACGCATACGCAACGATACAAGGTACCTTTTGTAACATACAACCCGGGAGTCTCGGTCCCCGACTGACGCCAAGACCATATCTGTACAGGAAATACGACTGACGATTCATCAACTTTCCACATCATAATATATGCACATATATGATGGCATATATGAAATAGGTTGTGTAGAACCCGTATCAAAAATTACGTAAAAATACTGGTATACGCAATACAAAATTTGTTTCCGCCGCTGGCGAACACAATTGTTCCGCAGATCTTGGAACCACCTTTTATGACACTGACACGGCGCTGGTCGATGTGATGGTGAGTCAGCATGGTGATGATTATGATCATGTAATGTCAATCGATCATCGATCAACCTCATCTCATGCTACCTGCTACCCTCATCTATCACCTGGCACCACCATCACCATCATCATCACCAGCATCATTCTCCCCCTTCAGGTCAAAGTGGACCGCCTTGAACGCCCTCGTCCCTGACAGCTGAGGGCGGGACGCGGGCCTGGGCGCTGGGTGAAGTTCGGGGCTCGTAGGTGATATGCATATATGCATCGGTACACCTGTTTGTCCTATCATTCAATCATTCTATTCATTCGTTCATTTCATTCATTGTCATTCGTCATTCGTTCATTCATTCATTCATTCATTCTGTTCATTCATTCATTCATGTCATTCATTCATTCTTCATTCATGCATGCATTCATTCCATGCATTCATTCATGCATTCATTCATGCATTCATTCATGCATTCATTCATGCATTCATTCATTCATTCATGCATTCCATTCATGCATACATGCATGCATTCCTTCATTGTCATTCATTCATTCATATCATTCATGCATTCAATCATGCATTCATTCATGCATTCAATCATGCATTCATTCATTCATTTCCCGTATTTGAACTATCCACACACAATATGGCTGTCTGAGTCCAGTATCATGAGGTGTAAAGCTATATATAACACATGGGATGAGATCAGCACGACTTACCGTCCAGCAAGCAAGCTATCCGAATCTGACAATCAGCAGAGTCCTAGGATTGCTTTGAAGCCAGGGTGCAGAGTGGAAAATTTGGCATAAGAATAACCATAAAGAGTGGAAAAATTCAACCTAAAAAGACCATATGATGTACTCGGCTTTACCAAACAACTCATCCTTCAGAAAAATGGCCATACTTTCCCTACGTTAATTATTGCATCCACAGGTTCATATTAGCCATTCGTAATCTCCGTATCTGGGTACTAGAACTCCAATGCATCTCGATTTCGGGAGTGTACAATTGCCAGTAAAACTGTTGCAAGAGCGGTGGAAAAATATTAACCACAGGGTATCGTTTATCCACACAATTTTGCAATCCTAGAACACTGACCAATGTGTTGTCATATCATACTTCCCCACTCCCACCCCGACCTCTCACGCGATTTCCCTCGCGACCCATACTCTCGGAAAATACCCACCATCCCACTGCTAAGCTGGGGATGGGGTGGATTGAGCCGAGGAGCCAAGCGAGCAGCTCTACTTGGCCACTCGCCGTGATCCTTCAGCAACATTCGCTGTCCAAGCGGTCCAAAGGAAATAATGGATGAAACCACAGTTCATTGTGTAGGAAAACTCCATTGCAACACTTTCAAAATGAAGTTGAAGAGGAATAACTTTACCAATAAGGGACATGAGTTCTGCTGATCACATTCCAGTCATGTATCACATCAATTGATCCAGTAATATTAACTGTTGAATATGAGCCATTCACTGATACAATGATCACATCTATAGCAACTGCCGACCCTCAACCTATGAGCCTGTTCCTGTTGCGCCTCTAACCTCCTCCAAGTTGCTCCAACTTGCAACCTGTCCTATCCCATTACACAGACAGTTGCAAGTTGGATCAACTTCGAGGAGGTTAGAGGAGGTTCGAGGTGCCACTGGAACAGGCCCTAAGAGAACACAAGCGCAAAACCCCTGGGATTTGAACCGGGCAACTACCTGTCATCTGTCTGTTTGCTGCGTGGATCAACCTTGATGTCATCCAGAGTGATGGGGCAGAGGTCGATCTGGTCCAGCTCCTCGCTTAGCTCGAAGTGACCGGTCGGACCATCGCAGGACGCGTCCTGGGACTCTGGCATGGCGGAAGATTATACGCCGGCAGGACTGTTGATACAGCAGATTACAGAGTGATGAGATCAGTGGATACTTGATGGGTACCTAATTACAAGAAAATAGGGAGCACAACTGCACAATGCACATATTACTGTGTAGAGAAGAAAGAAGGAATAGGCATGGCACTTACAGCATAAAGACATAAAGACATAAAAGAAAAGTGCAACAAAGAGCCTCTTGGGCCCATCCGCGGTTGCACCCCACCCCCACCCCCACCCCACCCCCACCCCCACCCCTACCCCACCCCCCACCCCACCCCACCCCACCCCACCCCACCCCACCCCACCCCCACCCCACCCCACCCCACCCACCCCACCCCACCCCCCCCACCCCACCCCACCTCACCTCCACCTCCACCACCACCCCACCCCACCCCACCCACCCCACCCCCACCCACCCCACCCCACCCACCCCCCACCCCACCCCACCCCACCCCACCCACCCCACCCCACCCCCACCCCCCCCCCCTCCACCAGTCTCGCCCCCTTCAAATCACCTTACTCTACCTGCATAAAAGAAGGCTAATCCCACGAGTATTTATGAACTAATCCCTTCTCTGTAAAGTATTTATCTAATCTAATTTTGAAGGAAGCAAGTGTCATCATGCATCAGACACATCCACTGGTAGCATATTCCAATGTCCTACAACCCTTCTACTGAAAAATGACTGTCGTAGCCTAGTCCTACTTTGTTTCATAATGAGTTTATGCTGATGACCTCTACCTCGATTTTCCCTATTGAACTCAAACATACCCTTTACATATCCAGAATGCTGACTATTTACAAATTTGAAGACTTCAATTAGATCTCCTCTTAGCCTTCTATATCTAAGTGAAAACATACCCAATTTCTTTAATCTATCTTCATAAGGTAAACTACCAAGACAATTAACCATTTTTGTTGCCCTTTTTTAACTCTTTCTAACAACCCAGCAATCTTTCTCATATGTTGGAGACCAGGCTTGTACACAATACTCCAAATGTGGTCTAACGCATGCACAATACAGTTTTGTTATTACCTTTTCACTCTTGTAGGAAACATTTCTGTTAATGGCCCCTAGCATTCTAAGTGCCTTTTTCTCCTAGCTTCTACAACCTGGTCTGACGCTGATAGTCTATTTTGTTTACCACGACACCTAAATATCTTTCCTTTTCAATCTGCTCCATTTTCTGCCCACCCATTTCATACCTATGTTTACTGCTAACCCGTCCAGCGTGCATAATCTTACATTTACTCAAATTGAATTTCATCTGCCATGCTTCAGACCACTCAACTAGCTTGTCCAAATCTGATTGAAAAACATCCTGATCATGTTTTCCCTCTAATAATCCTGACACATTTTAGATCGTCTGCAAATTTCAAGACTTTGCTGTCTCTACTGTTCTCAATTGCATTCACAAATATTATAAAAAGCAATGGGCCCAGGACTGAGCCCTGTGGAACCCCACTGAGAACCTCCTTCCATTGTGATTGGCACCCATTCAATATAACCCTTTGCTGGCGTCCTGAAAGCCACGTTTCTATCCAATCCAGAATCTTGCCCCTGATCCCATGAATTTTAAGTTGCAACCCCAGTCTTGTATGGGGGACTTTGTCAAATGCTTTACCTGAAATCAAGAAAAAGCTACATCTAGCTGTTTACCCTGATCAAAGCTATCTGTTGCAACATACAAAAACTCCAGAAGATTAGTTAAACAAGAACGGCCCTTCCTAAAGCCATGCTGTGTATCCTTGATGAGTTCATTTTGCTCCAAGAATTCAACAATCTTATCTTTGATGATTGATTCAAGCACCTTGCAGACTAATGAGGTCAGACTAACCGGTCTATAGTTTTTCTCTTCTACTTCTATCTCTCCCTTTTTATGAATAGCATGATTCACATCTAGAGAACATGTAAAATACTGTTTGCCTTATTAATAATTGACATTTGTACTGAATGCTGGAATCATTTTAAACGTTGCCTCACATTATTTCTGAATATATATTGCTCTTCATGCCGGCCCATGGCCCCCAGCCCGAACAGATGGTCATAGGTATGGACTCCAATGGTCAATTTCTAGGCATTAATTTGTAAGAGCATTACTATTTTATTCTCACATGATATTTTGCAACATTTTAAGATAAATATTAAAGGAAATAGTTCACCTTCAACATTGGTTATTGAACTGAAATAGCAGTTTTGTAGCCCGTGTTGAGAACTCCATATCTGCAACCTTTTCTTGGCTGAAAAGACTCCAGCTGAAGATCTGACATCTTGGTGAAGGAATACGGTGCATATATGATGTACCGTACCGTCTGAAAGTGCCCAGCACTGCCATGGAGCATGCACAGACCAATAACGCACACCATAAAATCAATAATTTACAACCTTCTGTCCTGAATTGGTGCGATGAAGGACCATTTTTTAAAAGAAAAAAAGAAACTGTATTAAAAAATATAATAAAATAGTGTTCTGAAGAGAGAAAAAATCTGAAGGTGAACTATTACCTTTAAAGTACCTGGCAAAGGTAACGAGAACCCTTAGGTCCCTCTGTGCTAATTCCAAACTAAAAAAATACCCAAAGGGCCAAAATGTTGTTGTGTTGACCATGTTTCCCCATCACCATTGACTTTACCAACAGATGCTTGAGCCTAGCAGCTACACGCCCCCAACACAACATCAACCATTCAGATTTGACTGCTACACCCTCACTACAGGAAATAAACCACAGACCAGTATCCAACCTCAAAATGCTGAAGGGTTGTGAATCCCTTCAAAGATAAAACATCAAAGAGTATCCTATAAAAATCAAGCAGAATCTGTAACTCAAACTTGAACTTAAGTCTTCAAACATGCAACACCTGACACCACTTCCAAACCAAACCAAAACACCAGAGAACAACAGATTTCAGAAAAGGAAGAGTGTCATTTTTGCTCACCTTACAACAGCAACTTCCCCTCCACCTGATCAGAATGGTATCAATCTTGACTGGCGTTGTGACCAGCCACAGCCTTGAACCAGCTCAAAACAAACCCCTGCCTCAGGGTCGTGTGAAGCTGTTCGCGATGAGAGGAGCCAAGCTGAGCCAAGCCAAGGAGCCTTTTTAATCGTCACAGAACTAAGAGCTACTCAAGCATAAGCTGTCCCAATAATGGGACTTGACGTCTTTATTTACGTTTTAAAAACGAGACAACAGAAAGCCGGCTAACCTCCACGAGAGACCCTCGGAGATCAGCAACGGAGTGCCGCCCTCCACGCTCCACACCGACCAGCCCTTTAATTAGTTATTATAGTTATCTTGGCCCAGTCCGTCAATTTGCCTGGCAACACTTCAGCCGTGACGTCACCATTTCTACAGTGAGCCGGGTTTAGCATGTTGGGCTACGGAAAATAGGTGGTATTCGGGTCGCAATTTCAAGCATTTGTAAAATATTTCGTTTAGCAGATGATACATAACTGTGATGCCAAAAGCCTTGCCTATTCACATATGAGGTTGTTTTGGGAAAATTGAGTCAAATTTCTGCCCAAGAAATTGTTTTATGGAACCCTGCACAACTTCACATAGGGGTCACTTTCAGCTTAGCTGACGGTAATAAGCGTCAGATTTCGCCCCTTTATTGACGTTGCGTCAATAAACCCAATCAGCGCACCCGCGGAAGCGGTGCCATGCAGGCTTTTGTTACCATAGCAATTAGCAAACCACCGCGACTCAACTAATCCAACATCTGGCAAACATGTTTTTTTTGGTATAAACTATAATGTTTGAAACATGCAATGTCTGCCTGACTATTTTGCAACAATTCAAATCAAATTGGGATTTAGTTGTGTATTATTTCACTCTTTGAATGCAGTACACCAACATTTGTCTGTTTTCGTAAGAATACAATTGATACATTTTGATGCACTTAAAACTATACTAAAAACATGTGGTATAAAACCTAGAATCTAGTGAAGAAATGGTGCTGTAGGAACGAGACAACCTCGACAGTTCTATAGCTCTGACGCCATCCACCTTCTGTTTCACGGCGGTTCGCGACGATTCTGGCGCAGACCTGAGCAATATAAGCGTAAGTATTATGACTAGCCAAGACCAGTTTTGAGTTCGAATATTATGTTTTTGACATCGGATGTAAAGTTAGTCATGCAATTGTACATACTCTTAGCACTACAAACGTGTTGCATTGTTTTAACTCACCACAACTTGCCTATGATTTGCATAACAAGCTGCCCATGAAAAGTGTAAATTTCAGCTCTAGGATGTTATTGGACTCGCTCACGGTAAATAGAATACTGACTCGCTGGGATACCGCCCCTTCAAGGTCAAACTGATGTAAACAGTGCGAAGAGTGCTGCCATCTCTGAATCGTCCAATATACTGCGAAAATAGTGGATGCCCTATAGGGTTTAATCAGGCGCTGCAGTTGACAAACCCGCGCCCCGCTGGGCTATTCAGCCAAACACAACTGGGGGGGGGGGGGGGGGGGGGGGGGATTCTGCCCCCGTTCGTTATCTTCCGAACCAATACCCGCAGCGAAACGCGCGGGGCGGAAATCGAAAGCTCTCAATGAGACGCATCTAAAGCATACGCGAAATTTTCAAAATAAGGTAACATGTCAGGTTACGCCCACATAGCATGCACCCATGTGGTTACCATATGGTAATCATGTGGGTAGCCCATCTTTCCCATATGGTACCAATATGGGCTGCCTGCATGGTACCCACATGGTTTTGGAAGACGATTCTGCATGGTTACCATATGGGTAAGCCCGCATGGTAACCATGCAGACATTTATTCCCAAATTACGCGGACACCACGTGGGCTGGCCTGTATGGTAACCATGCAGAATCGTCTTCCAAAACCATGTGGGTACCATGCAGGCAGCCCATATGTAGTTCATGTATTTGCGAATCATTCCATATAAATGGCTTAATGTTCGATTCGAGTGAAAGGGATACAAGTTGGGCGATACAAACGAAAAACACGACAGACAATTTAAAACACGCATCGCACACACACAAGAAATCGTGGTAACTATGTTAATAAAACGTACGAATTCAAGCTTTCACACACCGTCGTCACAATTTTCGAGTTGGGATTTTAGCACGGCGAGGCTCCGGGAGGCCATAACGGCCGGCGTCAGGTGGTTCCAAGACGAGGCCGCCCTATAGGAAAAAGCCCTTCGCGACATGGATAGCCGGAAAGCGGGCAGCTCTAGAGCACCAGCCACCGCAGCCCGCGTGAGGCGCTCACTCACAGCGGTGCGAGGGATGAATAGCGATCGGACCGCTGCCGGGGCGCGGGGATCGTTTAAGGCTCTGTAGACGCCGATACAGTCGCGGCGCGCAACGAGGTCGCGTATACCACGCCAGCCTAGCGACTCCACGATCGGTGAGATATGATCACGACCCCGCGCACCCGAGACGATCCTTGCCGCGAAATTTATCACCTTTTGTACCCGGCTGAGGTGGCAGTCAGCGGCCCCGCCCCAGACGGAGAGGCAGTACAATATGTGGGGGAACACGTGTGTCTGGATTAGGAGTTGGCGGGTCTCGGGTGTGAGGTGGTGACGAATTTTATACAGACAGAACAGGATGGAGTTGCACTTTTTGACTAAATTGGAAATGTGCTCCTCCCAGGACAAGTTACGATCCATGGTGACCCCCAGCATCTTCACGGACGGTAAGGGATTGAGTGTGTGGTTTGAGATGTTGAGCTGAAAGGATGGAGTCTTTTTAAGGGCTTGAGGAGTACCGACAAGGAGGAGGGTGGTCTTGGTGGGGTTCATCTTTAAGGAGTTGGCAGTGAAGTAGGATTGAACCGCAATGATGGTATCCTCCTGGCGGGATTTTAGTAGGGATAGGTGTGCTGGGAGGGCGGAGTCGAGGAGCTGGGTGTCGTCTGCGTAGGACACCAGACGCCCGTGAGGAAGGTACGATGCAAGGTCGTTCGTGAAGATGCTGAAGAGGAGTGGGCCCACGAGGGACCCCTGAGGGACGCCGTGGGATAAAGGAAGGGATAGTGATCCGCCTCTCACCACCTGCAGCCGACCATCGAGGTAACTCCGGAACCATCGGGGATCGATGCCGTACCACTGTAGCTTGGTCAGGAGGACACCGTGGTCAACGCTGTCAAAGGCTCTACTAAGGTCGACGGAGGTGACGGCGACGACATGTCCCGCGTCGATCCGGCGCGTCATCCATTCCACAGCGTCGACCACGGCATCCTCCGTCGAGTGGCACGGCCTGTACGCGTATTGTGAAGGCGCCAACAGGCTGTGGGAAACGAGATGCGCCGACAACTGCGTACATACAACCTTCTCGCATAATTTTGACAACACTGATAAAATCGATATCGGCCTAAAATTGCCAGGAGCATCGCGAGGCCCAGATTTATGAAGAGGGAGAACTGAGGCAATTTTCCAGTCACTTGGGAAGACGCAAGTGATGACAGAAGTGTTGACGAGATGAAGCAAGTGAGGTCCTAAGACAGCGAAACAGTTTTTCAATGCAAGTAGCGGCACACCATCGAGTCCAACAGCCCTAGAAGAGGACAGTTCTTTCAAGGCACTGGAAAGCATGGGTAAGGTCACCGGTTGTAAGACTAGCCGGGCTGTGGTGACGCACGGTGGTCTCGGAGAGAGAGGTGGCACGCTGTGGCAGCTGGCTGCCAGCTCGGCAGCTATCTTAGGCCCGACTGAGGCGAAATGGCGATTGAAGTCGTCAGCTCGGTCCATCGGCATATCCTCGGCGCCGCCGCCTCCTCTCGTGGGTCGAAGGGCGAACTCACGGATCCCGCGCCAGAAACTCGCACGATCAGACAGCATGGTCGCGCACAGAAAGTCGCGTTTCGCCTGGGCACAGCAACTCTTAACCCGGTTTCGGAGCCGCCGATACTCGATAAGGGCGGTCTCCGTACCGTACCTGTGCCATTCCCGGTAGGCCCGGTCGCGCTCACGCATTACACTGCGCAGCTCGTGGTTACCCTCCAACCACGGGCTGCGTGGGCGACGTGGGGTCACAGTTTTCAGGGGACAGTGCACATCGATGGCAGACGACCATACACGCATGAACGTCTCCAACTTCCCCTCGATGTCAGCGGCCCGGTATAACGGGTCCCAGTCTGACAGCAGCAGATGTAAACTGAGCGCGTCCCAATCTACTTTGCGCCAGGGGCGAGCTCGGAAAGGCGTAGGACGCGAGTGCTGACGCCTGAAGGGCGCGCGAAGAATGGTGGTGAGGTGGTCTGCAATCGCTACTGGTGGCACCGAGACGGCGCTCTCCAGATCCGGCATACTGGTGATTATATGGTCAAGGAGTGTGGCGGTCGGTTCCAGATGGGTGGGAGTGACAACAAGTTGACAAAGGTTCAAATCATTTAAAATTGAAATATAGCGGCGCACAGTGGGAGTTTGAGGACGCAGAAGGTCGATGTTAAAATCACCAAGACAAAAGACGGGTCTACCAGTGGCGACAGCTGCGCGAAGTTGGTCGTGTATCTCGTCGAGGCCTCCTAATATCGGCTGAGACGGGGGACGGTAGATAACGCCCACGGTGGCCGAGCGCCGCCCACCGCCGCTCACCGACACCCACAGCGACTCGCAGGCTTCACTGGCGCTGGAGATGGGTAGGACGGCGCAGTTCAGGCGTTCCCGGCACAATATCGCGACACCACCACCACGGCTCGCTGTCACAGCACGATTGTGGCACCGCCGGGTCGGCCGGCCCCTGCGCACCAGCCTGTAACCGGGAAACACTAATATCCTGTCCGTGACACGATCTGTCAGCCACGTCTCTGTGATACACATCACGTCAAGGTCGTGATCACGCACTGTCAGACTAACGCAGTCCATTTTCGGGATCAGCGACCGGACATTCGCATGGCCGATCGCGAGAGTGTGAGCAGGCCTCGTGGTCTCGGTGTGAGATGTGGGCCGACTCGCTGCTTGCCGGGTCTGGCCGGTGTGTCGGTCGGTTGCAGCGAGCGCCGGCCCCGGCCGCTCGCTGGTAGCCGCGTCGGGTGGGTCGGCGGCCGCCGCCGCTGCCGCCGCTTGGTCTGACGGAGTAGCAGGCGTCAGCGGGTCGTCTCTGTCTTGCGTTACTGACCCTGTCGTGGTGACGGATGGTTGTTGGCACACTACACGACAGGGCCCTTCGGGGTCCCCAGTGCCAGGAGCAGTCGGCTGGTCGCTGCTCCCTCTCTCCCTCGCTCGGCGGGCCCGCCACCCGCCCTGGGCTCCCCGCCGCGCCGGCCGCCGGGAACGTGCCCCGGTGACCGTTTGGCCGCCTGGCATTTGTTGACTTTAGCCGGGCGGCACTGCGGCGGGTATCCCCTGGTCAAGGGGGGTTGCCATGGCGACGGCCAGGCTAGTGGTGTTCATCTGCACTGCCGCGTTAGTATACGTTGGAAAAGAAGTAGTTCTAGAAAATAAACGCAGGACTCTTGAAGAAATGCAATATTCAAGCACGTAATATCACTGCCGCACCATAGAGAAAAAAGACACCTATTTGACTGAAAACTTGAAGCGTTCACACACTTTTGCTGACACAGACACTTCCCAGGTTTCTGTCTTCCGGCTTGGTTTTTCACACAGGTTTCAAAATCGCAAATCTTCTAAGGTAGATAATAAGTCGAAGAAGCAACTCACAGTCTTTGCGGTGTAGCACGCAGATGAACTCGAAGATAACAAACACGTAGACACTAAATTTCACGAAGCCGGTGTCTAATTCCCCGAGTAAAACCGAAAACAGTGAGGAGCGGCCGGGGGTCGCCCGTCTAGCGCGCCACCCGGCGGGATCAAAACATATTGGTACCATATGGGAAAGATGGGCTACCCACATGATTAAATCGCTTCTTTTTCGGATTTTTGCTCTGGGATGAGTATTGGTCACCATGTGGGCACCATGTTAGCAGCCCACATCGCCACCATGTGGAAAAGGTGGGCCAGCCCACATCGATCCCATGTGTTCATCACGCATCCGTACTATATGAATTCCTCTCCACTCATCGCGCTGGGAACAATGATTTGCCCCATGTGCCCCATGTGTGTGAGAATAGTAGCGGAGTACCGGAGCCTGCTGCAGAGGTTGAAGGAGTCCAGGAAACCAGTCATTGTGACTGGCATCCTCCCTCGCTGTGGAGCCAGTGAAGAGTGGTATTCGAGAGCTCTGTCTGTGAACAGCTCAGTTCAGAACTTATGTTCAGCTATGGGGCTTGGTTATGTAGACTTATGGGATCAGTTCTATGAGTGGCGTAGGTACTATATGAAGGATGGGCTTCACTTATCGGATGAGGGGGCAAGGGCTTTGGGAGATGCCTACAGAAGTGTCATTCAGGGAAACTAGGTAGGAGGGGGGGGGGGGGGGGGTTCGGGGACGCTAGTACTAGGGCATCAGGAAGTAAGCATTGGTAGAAGTTTATGTCAGAATAGGACAGTAGATCATAATTCCCTCAGAATTAGTAGAGTCAGCTCAAAGTATAAGATCACATGTGTGTTGCTGAATGCCCAAAGTATTAGGTCTAAATTTGATGAGTTTGAGTGTTATGTTGCCCTTGAAAAGCCTGATATCATTTGTGTAACTGAGACATGGGTTAGTGAGGGGTATAATAGGGATAGGCTACAGGATTTCGAGTTACAAGGGTATAACATGTTCTCATACTGCAGAGAATCACGGCAGGGGGGCGGAGTGTTTGTATATTTAAATAGCTTGTACTGCACTACTAGAGTTGATGATTCTAGTAAAGTAAAAGAAGTAGAATCAATCTGGCTTGACATTAAAATTGGTACAGGAAACAGAGGAAGGTTGAGGATAGGTGCATTTTACAGACCAGGGAATCTTCCAAGGAACTCCCAAGCTGAAACAGACCAAGATATTTGTGAGGAAATACGTAGGAACTTTCGGGCTCAGTGTCTTATTATGGGAGATTTTAACTTAAGAGGATACGAAAGTATAGCAGAGGAAACAAATGAGTGTAGGTTGTATAGGCAAATCTTTGAAGAGGAACTTTGCATGGATCAGTTTGTAACAGAGCCAACCAGACATTGCTCCATTCTAGACCTTGTATTCTCAGACAACAGTGATCTAGTTAGTGACATAAGTATTTGTGAAGGTCTAGGAACCAGTGATCACAATATGCTTAAATTCAATATCTCATCAGAAATGAGGCCCAAAGATAACCTTATTATGGTTCCAAACTTCAGCCGGGCTGATTTTGATGGTATTAGAAATGACCTCGCACAGATAAAATGGAACGTTGAGTTGGCAGGTTTAGATGCATGTGAGGCCTGGAATGTTTTCAAAGCTAGATTAAGCCAAATTCAGAATCGGCATATACCCCTCAGGCACAAACGTAACAGAACCAAGGACAAACCAGTTTGGCTTACCCCAGAAGTAAGGAGTGCTATACAAGCTAAAAGAAGTGCATTTGGCATTTTGAAGGGATCTTCACTAGATATAAATCAGAAGGCCTACCAGAATGCAAGAAATTCAGTTAAGAAAAAGGTCAGAGCAGCTAAAAGGGCAAAGGAACTTGATTTAGCTAGGCATTGTAATGCAGATAGTAAGAAGTTCTTCAGTTTTTATAAGTTCAGTACAGTTTCCAAAAATATAGGTCCATTTAAGGTAGATGATGTGTTAGTTAGCAAGGACAGTGAAATGGTTGAAGTGCTTAATGATCAGTTTCAATCTGTCTACTATCGAGGACCAGAGTAGTATTGCAGCACTTCAGCCTGAGCCAGAGACAGAGGAGACTATAGGAGAGCTAGGTGGCATAAGTAGTGAACTTGTTCTAGAATATCTAAAGAAAGTAAGGCCTAACAAGGCAGAAGGACCTGATGAAATCCATGCTAGACTTTTAAGAGAATCTGAAAGGGAGTTGTCGGTTCCATTAGCCATAATATTTTCTAAATCACTCGCAGATAGTAAAATTCCACTTGATTGGAAAAGAGCAAATGTTGTTCCTATTCATAAAAAGGGAGATAGAAGTAAAGAGGAAAACTATAGACCGGTTAGTCTGACCTCATTAGTCTGCAAGGTGCTTGAATCAATCATCAAAGATAAGATTGTTGAATTCTTGGAGCAAAATGAACTCATCAAGGATACACAGCATGGCTTTAGGAAGGGCCGTTCTTGTTTAACTAATCTTCTGGAGTTTTTGGATGTTGCAACAGATAGCTTTGATCAGGGTAAACAGCTAGATGTAGCTTTTCTTGATTTCAGTAAAGCATTTGACAAAGTCCCCCATACAAGACTGGGGTTGCAACTTAAAATTCATGGGATCAGGGGCAAGATTCTGGATTGGATAGAAACGTGGCTTTCAGGACGCCAGCAAAGGGTTATATTGAATGGGTGCCAATCACAATGGAAGGAGGTTCTCAGTGGGGTTCCACAGGGCTCAGTCCTGGGCCCATTGCTTTTTATAATATTTGTGAATGCAATTGAGAACAGTATAGACAGCAAAGTCTTGAAATTTGCAGACGATCTAAAAGTTGTCAGGATTATTAGAGGAAAACATGATCAGGATGTTTTTCAATCAGATCTGGACAAGCTAGTTGAGTGGTCTGAAGCATGGCAGATGAAATTCAATTTGAGTAAATGTAAGATTATGCACGCTGGACGGGTTAGCAGTAAACATAGGTATGAAATGGGTGGGCAGAAAATGGAGCAGATTGAAAAGGAAAGAGATTTAGGTGTTGTGGTAAACAATAGACTGTCAGCGTCAGACCAGGTTGTAGAAGCTAGGAAAAGGCACTTAGAATGCTAGGGGCCATTAACAGAAATGTTTCCTACAAGAGTGAAAAGGTAATAACAAAACTGTATTGTGCATACGTTAGACCACATTTGGAGTATTGTGTACAAGCCTGGTCTCCAACATATGAGAAAGATTGCTGGTTGTTAGAAAGAGTTAGAAAAAGGGCAACAAAAATGGTTAATCGTCTTGGTAGTTTACCTTATGAAGATAGATTAAAGAAATTGGGTATGTTTTCACTTAGATATAGAAGGCTAAGAGGAGATCTAATTGAAGTCTTCAAATTTGTAAATAGTCAGCATTCTGGATATTTAAAGGGTATGTTTGAGTTCAATAGGGAAAATCGAGGTAGAGGTCATCAGCATAAACTCATTATGAAACAAAGAAGGACTAGGCTACGACAGTCATTTTTCAGTAGAAGGGTTGTAGGACATTGGAATATGCTACCAGGGGATGTCGCTGATGCAGTGACACTTGCTTCCTTCAAAATTAGATTAGATAAATACTTTACAGAGAAGGGATTAGTTCATAAATACTCGTGGGATTAGCCTTCTTTTATGCAGGTAGAGTAAGGTGATTTGAATGGGCGAGACTGGTGGAGGGGGGGGGGGGTGGGGTGCAACCTCGGATGGGCCCAAGAGGCTCTTTGTTGCACTTTTCTTTTATGTCTTTTATATGTCTTTATGTGCTTGCGTTCCCACGCGAAAGTTATTACTCCCAAAGTGAGAGTACCTATCCCGCTAAAACTGAACGATCGTTATGCAAAGCATGATCTTCCGATTTGGTGCGACTCAGTTTATAAACTAAGTTTACCATACCGGAAAACTTTTGGTCTGGTTAGGATAAAATTAAGGCCGCAATTCGGTCTACTTGGACCAGGGGTGTAGTTTCGCAAAATCAGTTGGGGGGGGGGCAACTCAGATTCAGGCACGTATCCATAATTTTTATCTGGGGGGGGGGGCATCAGTAGTAGAATCAAATTTTGCTCCTCAGCCAGGGGAGGGGGGATCGGGTCGTCAGCAGGTCGCATTTTATCTAGTGTACATTTGTTATGCTCATGGGGTGAGGGGGAGGGGGCATGGCCCCGTGCCCCCCCCCCCCTCTTGGCTACGTCTCTGCTCAGGTTCAACCGGTGGTGGGGATCTAGGTTTCTAGTTTGGTTTCGTGTTTCGAATTTCGCTACAAATTTCGAAAAAAGGGCGCCATACTTGCACATGAGAGCGCCGTCAGCGAAAGTTGTTGAGCGGGGGGAGTGGTAAATAGTACGGGGGCTAAAGCACCCCTCGTCAGGGGCGGATCCAGAAAATCTTCAAGGGGGGGTCATCAATTGCAGTGGTGCCCCTACCTATAACCAAATCTGAAAACTCAACGGATTTGGTCCACTATATTTTGAGGGTGCCCCTATTTCAGCATATTTTTTGACAACGTTGGCTATAGGTATTTGCAATATCAGTCGTACCCTTTCTATCATTTAAAGTGCCGCGGATGGTGCTACAATATATTATTTGTACAGTCAAGAGCGCCCCCAGACGGCCGATGAAGAATTGACCAAGAGGGAATTCGAGTTTTGTGACCAGGGGGAGGGGGGTTGGAAGCCGTTTTTTACGAGCAGTAAATCTTATGCATGCGATAAACTATTATTGCGCCGCGAAGCGGCGGCAAAATTTGAGGTTTTGAGCGGGTTGGAGAACTAAGTTTTGCTTTTGGAACCAGCATGCAGGGTCAAAACGAGGAAATATGTCTGGAGCAAAAGGTGGTGTCAAAAGACAAGTTGCCCCCCCCATCATTTAAGGCCAAAGGTGGGGCCATGGACCCCATATATCCCCCCCCCCCCGGCTGCTGGCGCGCCGTAATGACTTTATTTCGGTGGTGCCCCGGTGCGGTGGTGCCCCCACGGCGAGGTGGTGCCCCCATGGCCCAAGGGCGGGGGGGAGGGCCATGACACTCGTGCCTGAATCTGAGAAGCCCCCCCCCCCCCCTTGGATCCGCCACTGCCCCCCGTCGCGGCTCAGAGGGGCCCATCTCGAGTCTGAAAGGGGCCATCTTGGACTCAGAAAGGGCCCATTTCAGGCCTGATAAAACCCAATTTAGCCTCAGAAAGCGAGCATCTCAAGTCCATAATTTGTTTTAGGGGGCCCATCAGCCAATGCTAAGGGGCCCACTTCGGTTAGCCACCCCCTTCGCAAAATCCTGGCTGCGCCCCTGATTACAGCTAAGGTCAGGGATGTAAAAATACATATAACATATTTCCCAGCCCCCACCAGTAACGGTTGGCAGCACTCGGGCGTTTGGGCATTAACAACCTACTGCACCATAGGGTTCCCATGTTAAATCGATGATTTTCAGACGAGGCTTGCTCATAACCTATGGTATATATTTAACATCCTACTTCGGAACCAGATAGCTACAAGCCACTGTTGCGTCTCGTTGACGGTGATGTGGATGGAATCGGTACATTCGCAGCTGATAATATAGTATTTGTAAGAAACATAATACCTTGCTCCGGAGAATGAAATTGTTCTTGATCGATGTTGCACAATTCTTGAAATTGCGTCCAATCTGCCTTCTTCAATTCCAACGAGGAATACAATTGGTAACAGCATCGTTACCAGAAGTAAACGTTGTTTTAATTTTAATAGGATAGTGGTCGCTGTGATGGATGTCACAGTCAACAAACCATTCAAAGAGGCTACATATTGGCGATGAGCAAATTGACAGGTCAATTGCTGATTCACAGTGGTGATATAATGAAAAGTAGGTATTGTCGCCTTTGTTGAGGAGAACGAGATCGTGGACGTCAAGAAAGCTTTCGATAATGTCGCCACGCTCGTCTGAAACTCTGGTGTTGTGTCCCCACATAGGATTGTGGGCATTTAAGTCCCCGAGTAAGAGGAAAGGGTTTTTAAATTGTGATATAAGCTGATTTAAGTTTCTTGCGAGATCACTGTTGTCAGCATTAGGTGGTATATAAATCGAACATATGTCCATTTTCCTTCTATTCAACCTAATGGTACATGCTACAGCCTGTAGTGGGGTATTTAAAATCATCTCATCGTGAACGAAATCATTATTTATGTGCAAGGCTGCACCGCCATGACGACGTTCATCGTCGGTCTCATCATAACGGTATAGCGAATAATTAAAGAGAGAGAAGTTGTAAGGGTCTGTAGGTAGTAGCCATGTCTCTTGTAAAGCAATAACTATTGGAGCTAGACTGCTAGTAGTAAGAAAAACATTTTGCTTTCAGCCCAGTTTGAAACTAGACCACGACAATTCCACTGTAAGAGCATCGACATTTAAGTGTTTAAGGAGGTCCCACCAAGAGATGAGATTTTTCCGACAGAGAGAGAGCGAGTTTTTCCCATTGCCACACGGATTGCTGGGCGCGATTGCCGCTCTTGACAACAACAAAAACGCCTGTGCGGCCATGCAGTGGTAGAGAGTGGGGAAGGGGTTGAGCTGTCACTGGTCGGTCGGCGCGAGCCGGCCGGGCTACGTTGTTGTGACCACGGTTGGTCTCCCATGCGCCTGGACGATCCGTAGCCCGGGGGCTAGGCTGGTCGTGCAGACGAGAACTGGTGCGTGGTGGGGCGTCAGCTGGTGCGGTTGGCTCAGTTGCCGTCTGCGCGCACGTAACAGACTTAGCAGGAACGGGTTTCAGAAGTTTGAGCGGCGGCAGCTGAGCGATGGGGTCGGTCCGGGTCTGAATCGTTGCGGTTTGGGGTTTGGCAGCCTTTGCGTAAGTTTTGGACGATGGAGCTGGTTTCCTCTCCTCCACAGTGCGCCGCGCCTGAGGATACGACACCCCAGTGGTGGCCTTCACCGCGCATATCTCTTTTTATGTTTTCCAAACAGGACACGGTGTCGAGCTGGTGCTGTGATCTGTTGCGTTACAACTGAGGCACTTGATGGGATCTGTGCAGGCGGTACCGTCATAAGGAGCTGCACCACACTTCTGGGCACCGTGGGCTTTGTTTGCCAAATCGGCTAGAGTGCCCGAACCGTTGGCAGTTAAAGCAGCGAAGGGGGTTGGGAAGAAACACGCGTACTGAGTAGCGGATGTGGCCAGCGAGGAGGGTTTCGGGCAGAGTTGTGGTTTCGAAAGTGAGCACGAGAAGGCTGGTATCTTTTATCTGCCCGTCACGGAAGGTCGTCAGGCGGCGCACGTGTGACACTCCTTCAGATCGGAGACCGTCAAAGATTTCTGCCTCGGACATGAAACGCATCTCCGAAGCGAAAATCGCTCCCTTGGAGGTGTTTCGGGCGTGGTGGAGGGAGACAGTGACGGCTTTCTCGCAGAAACTTGTGCATTTCAGCAGCGCTTTTGTCTGGGCACGGGTCTTGGTTTTCACGATGAGCGAGCCATTTGCCGGTGTTTCGATGGCCAGAAGCCCAGTGCCACAGATCTTCTGGAGATATTGTGTTGGCCAGAAGACGTTAACTTTTCGAAAAGATACACCTTCATCCTTGGGATTTAGCACGAGAAACGATCCGGACGAGTCGAGGTACGGTTCAGAACATTCATCAGAGGGGCCAGCGGTGGTCGAAGACGAGCGAAGGTCGGTACCGGGAGCGGAGGCTTGGGTCGACCGAGGGTCATTGCCGGGGGCGGAGGTCTGGGACGAGCGAGGGTCAGTGCCGGGGACAGAGGTCACGGACGAGCGAGGGTCGGTGCCTGGGGCAGAGGTCTGGGACGAGCGAGGATCAGTGGCCGTGGAGTCAGAGTCCATCGGGAGATCAGGAGAGGTCAGGTTCGGGTCAGAGTCAGAGTCCGAGATTTCCGGCGCTTTTTCCCCACCATGGGGGAAAAGCAAGCAACGGAGCCGGAAAACAATAATCCGAGTGAGAACGAAACCTAACGCAAAGAAAACTAAGCAACGACGACGACGATAGAAAATGAGCGAAAACGTGGAAATAGCACCAAGAATCGGCGAAGGTGCGTGAGCGTGTCTGGGGTGGGGTGTGAGGAATTGCCCGTTTGGTTTGGTTTGGTTTGGTTAGGATAAGGCCGCTTCGGTCTACTTGGACCATTGCGCAGCCATGGGATGAAGGAGAAGGGGTAAAGTGGGTCAAAATGGAGGCCCTTCCCCGCAGCGCGAAGCTACGAGGAGAGCCCACGCCATGCAGACGGCCACCACTCCCGGGGGGCAGCTCGAGGCCACCACATGCCCGGTGGCCAGCGACCACCAGACCCGGGGTAGCGTGGGCGTGACAAAGGATGGAGGACCGGCAGTCGGGAGGATCAAAAGGGATCTGAGGAATTGTCCGTGAACTTTTACCAGAAAATAACCTTCTGACTTTGGGAAATGCTACGTAGTTTTGACACATTAGCATATACTATATTTAAGCCATTCATTTTTGAGATCTCATGACAACATCTGCATTTGCATTGCTGTTCGCGACATTTCCCAACTTCAATTATGTACTCCTACATGTTAAGGTAATGTCTGTTTTTGGTAAAACAATACGGAAAAATAGTTGTTTGTTGATACATCTGTTGAGTGGCACCTACACTACAAGTACAAATACATGGGCCTACCATTCCCAACCCATCTGGGCCCATGTGAGCATACCACGCCCAACCCATATGGGCCCATATGGGCCTACCACTCCCAACCCATATGGGCCTACCACTCCCAACCCATATGGGCCTACCACTCCCAACCCATATGGGGCCACATGGGCATCCATCATCGGTAGCCCATACCCCTGTGGACCCATCTGACCCATGTAAAACCCATATGGGTCCCATATGGGTGGGCCCATATGGGCCTACCACTCCCAACCCATATGGGGCCACATGGGCTTCCCATCTGTAGCCATGGCCTTGTTGACCCATCTGACCGATTTGAAACCAATGTGGGCCCACATGGGCTGCCCATCTGTAGCCCATGCCCTTGTGGGCCCATATGACCCATGTAAAACCTATATGGGTCCCATCTGGATGGGCCCATATGGGCCTACCACCCCAACCCATATGGGCCTACCACTCCCAACCCATATGGGGCCACATGGGCTGCCCATCCGTAGTTCATGCCTTTGTTGGCCCATCTGACCCATGTAAAACCGACATGGGTCCCATGTGGGTTGCCCAGCTTTAGACCATGCCCATATGGGCCGATCTGGCCCATGTAAAAACCATATGGGTCCCATCTGGGTATGTTGGCTGGGTGGTAGCCAAGGGGGACCAACATCATTAAAACAGTACGGTACGTTGTATGTTGTAAAACAACGACAAATAAGTTTTCGACAACGAAAAACAAATTTATTTTTTCATTTTTGGGAGTGAAAAACAAAACAAAAATCGAAAATCCGAGTCATTTGTAATATTTTGTCATTTCCTTTTTTCCAACATTTTTTATTTGCAATTTTCGTCAAAACTCGAATTTCTATGATTTTTCAAGCATTTGTTTTTCCACCAAAAATTACATGACATGACGTGATTAAAACGTCATTATCTCCCAAAGTAATCCACCATTTTCATTGAAATGTTGTGATAAGACGTAGAATTGATGCAGCATAAGGTAATGAAGGATTGACGTCGATGTCTATCATTGTTTTCAAGTTATTGTGAAAATCCGGGAGGGGGAGGGGGCAGATTCTGCCAGCTCCAGCGGGGCGCGGATGAATGCAAATATTATCCTGAATCTTCTTCAATTCGGATTCAGGAAACAATACAGTACGTACATGCCGATTGTTCAAATGTACGATGAAGTTGAAAAAAAATATACAAAATAACGCAATAACATGCTCCACCTTGATTTACAGAAAGCTTTGGATACAGTTTGCTTGGCAAATATCTTGAGAGAAAAAAATACACCGCATTGTGATACGAGGGGTTTCTACAGCACGATAGTCATATATTAATAAGAGGCATAAAATGGCAATAATAGATGAGCTTGCATCCAAGAAACAAATTATGAAAATTGGCGTCCCACAGGGTTCAATTTCAGGTCCTATTTTATTTATTCTCTATATTAATGACATCAGCAATACAACAGAAACAGGTACCTTTTACTTACTTGCTGATGATATACGGCAATTTATATTCAAGCTAGAAATGTTGAAGAGTTGCAAACAAAGATTAATGCATTAATTCCAAAAATAACGAGTTGTTCCATGTAAATATATTATCACTAAATGCATCAAAGACAAATCACCAAATCTATTCAAAATCAGTGACGTGACAAGACCTTGACATAGTTTTAAATGATACACATACACCAATCACGAGAAACCCATGCATTAACCCTCGCCAGTGCAGGGGGGGTTGAAGCCCCCCCCCCCTCGGTTTTTCGGGAATAACTCGCGTAAATATCAACCGATTGCGATTAAACTTTCAGTACCCTACTTTTGAACAACTTGACACATATTCTGAAAATGTTAAGTTGTAAGTCACATGACCCGTGACCTTTGACCTGTTTTTCGAGATCATATCAGGCGCAACTGGCGTCCCATAGTATTGATCCTTGTAACTTGTGCAGTTTCATAGTGTGTGTTGTTCAGGAGCATATGCAAAGGTGTTTCCAGGTGACAGTTGTGGTTTCCATTGAGGTTGTGACCTCGATTGACCTTTGCAGAGGTCAACCGAGGTCACTGACCTCCGATGACCTCATAATACTTTTTTTTGGCCTCTGGCAGTTTCTAGGACATTTTATGACGCTGATTTCAAATATGGGATCCATTTGACATAATTATATGTTACACTGGGGTCATGAGCCCCAACAGGTCAACCGAGGTCACTGACCTCAAATGACCTGACATGACCTGACATGACCTTTTTGGGATTTGGCAGTTTCTAGGACATTTTGTGACGCTGATTTCAAATTTAGCCTCCATTTAGCATAATTAAATGCTCATTCGCGATTCTAGCTCGATTAAATTCAATTTATACGCAAGTTCTCTGTGATGAGCAGCACGGCTTTAGGCCCGGCCGGTCCACGGAGTCGGCGATGCTGGACGCTGTCAGCTACCTGGCCAGCAGCATGGACCAGGGACTGGTCAGCTGTCTAACAACGGCTGACACCTCTAAGGCCTTCGACAGCGTCCAGCACCGCCGGCTCCTGGACAAACTTGGATGGTATGGGGTCGACACTCACTGGTTTGAGAACTGGCTCAGCGATCGGCGTCAAAGGGTCCGTGGAGGCTCTGGTGGTACCGTTACCGTTGATCACGGAGTGATTCAGGGATCCATCTTGGGACCGATTTTATTTGTATTGTTCACCAACGACTTCGCCTCATATTTGTCCGGCACAAAGGTGGTGTTGTATACGGACGACGCACAGTTCATCCACCGTAGCGATCCAAAGGACCTGAAAGGCCTCCAAAATCGTGTTCAGATCACTCTTAGATGTGCCAATAATTGGTTTATTCAAAACAAGTTAAAAATCAACCCCCGGAAAAGTGACATTCTTCTGGTAGCCTCAAATCGCAGACGGCTCAGTGCCGACTTCGAGATCGATTTCGATGATGCGGCACTTCACCCGGCACCGAAAGTCAAGGTACTCGGTGTCGTTTTAGACAAAAACCTTACGTTTGACCACGTATCTGCAGTTATTCGGCGTTGCTATGCGACTTTGGGTGGTCTCTCCAAAATGTCACGTCGCCTGCCTGAGGAAGTAAAAAACTACTCATTGAATGTCTCGTTTTTCCACACATTTTGTATTGTGCCACAGTTTGGGCCGGATGCAACTTAACGCAACGTAAGAGAATTCAAAAAGTTATTAATCATAGTGCCAGAATAGGTTTGCGTCGTTCCGAGCATATAACACCACATTTAAAAGATCTGCAATGGCCCACCCTGGACCAGCTCGTCATGGAGAGAGATGTCGCCATGTTACACCGCACAATTCACGCCCACACGCACCTGATTCCCTCCGTGATCAGATCGTATACAGATCAGAAGTATCGGAGAGAGAAACACGTGCTTCGATAGCGGGTTCACTTCAGCTGCCTCGCGTTCGAACGGAGCATGGTAGGCGGTCTTACCCATATAGAGCTGCCGCAACATGGAACAGGACCAATGTGGCCGTTCGGGAGGCTCAGACCTGGTCTCTGTGCAGGAAAGAGCTTCGCTTGTGGACGAGTGAGGGTGAGCGATATGTTTAATGACGTAATTAGTTTTATCCTTGCAATGTTTTTTGGTCTTATATGTATGGCATGTGTGTATATTTCAATGTATATGGACTCATGATCCGAAAAGCCGCAAATGCGGAGATCATACGAAATAAATGATGATGATGATGATGCATTTACAATTTGGTTGAATTTTGGGTCATTGGCATGACCTCAGAGGTCAGAAAATGACCAAGGACCTTAAAATCGGGTATCAATGGCTTCCTCTCTTGACAAGCAACACGCTCGTTTTTGTAATCGAAGCTTTTGCCCAATTAGGGGCGAAACGCTAGGGGGGTTGTATCCCCCCCCCCCTTGCACGGTCACGCACTGATCGGACGCTGCACGGGCGAGGGTTAAATACTTAGGAGTTCTTGTAGATGAAAATCGTAAATGGAATAGTCACATATATAGTGTAATATACATATTACACATGTGTGATAAGCCGTAATATATAGGAGTTATCGGAATATCCAAGCTTTATTCATCCTCACAGCAACTTCTATTGCAGTACAATGCATTAATTCTGCCCCATCTAAATTATTGTGCAGTGATCTGGATTCTGGGTAGGAATTATGACACTAACATTAAAAAGCCTTCGATAGTACGGAAACGAGCGATTTGTCCGCCCCTGTAGCTCAGTGGGAGAGCGCTGGGCTTCTGACATTTCCTGGTAGTGGCAGCCCGAGTTCGAGTCAAAGTCAAAGCCTACATTACCAAAGCCTTGTACTCCTCTCAGACGTTACTAGCATACACTGAAAAATCAATGCGAACTTTCATTGGTCTTCCTTCGAGAGCCTCACCAGCGTTCGACCGGCAGACCACCTCTACCACCACAGGACCCCCTAAAGGCCAGCAGAGAGTCCTCTACAGATCGTCAGGGGCCTCTAAAGGCCGGCAGATGGCCATCTGCAGATCGGCAGGGCCCTCTAAAGGCCGGCAGAGGGCCCTCTACACTCACTCTACAGATTGGCTGGGACACTGCAAATCGACAGGGCCCCTAAAGACTGGAAGAGGGCCGTCTACAGGTCGGCAGGGCCCTCTAAATGCCGGCAGAGTGCCCTCTATAGATTGGCTGGGGCACTCTGTAGAACGACAGAGACCCTAAAGGCTGGAAGAGGGCTCTCTAAAGGTCGGTAGGGCCCTCTAAATGCCGGAAGAGGCCCTCTACAGATTGGCAGGGCAATCTACAGATCGGCAGGAACCCTCTACAGATTGGCGGGGCCCTATAAAGGCCGGCAGAAGGCCCTCTATAACCGGAAGGGGCCATATGAATGCCGACAGGAGGCCCTCTGCAGATCGGCAGTCCCTCTACATGCCGGAAGAGCCCTCTAAAGGCGGGCAGAGGGCCCTCTACAGATCAGCAGGGCCCTCTAAAAGCCGGCAGAGGGCCCTCTATAGATTGGCTGGACACTGCAGATCGACAGGGCCCCTAAAAGCTGGAAGAGGGCCCTCTACAGGTCGGCAGGGCCCTCTAAATGCCGACAGAAGCCCTCTACAAATTGGCAGGGCGATCTACAGATCGGCAGGGCCCTCTAAAGACCGGAAGAAGGCCCTCTCCAGATCGGCAGGGACCCTCTACAGATTGACAGGGCCCTATAAAGGCCGACAGAGGGCCCTCTACAACCGGAAGGGGCCATCTAAATGCCGACAGGGCCCTGCAGATCGGGAAGCCCTCTACATGCTGGAAAGGCCCTCTAAAGGTGGGCAGAGGGCCCTCTACAGATCGACAGGGCCCTCTAAAGGCCAGCAGAGGGCCTTCCACTGATTGGCTGGGACACTCTGGAGATCGACAGGGCCTCTAAAGGCTGGAAGAGGGCCCTCTACTCTACAGGTCGACATGGCCCTCTAAATGCCGGAAGTGGCCCTCTACAGATTGGCAGGGCGATCTAAAGACCGGCAGAGGGCACTCTCCAGATCGGCAGGGCCCTATAAAGGCCGGCAGAGGGCCCTCTAAATGCCGACAGGAGCCCTCTGCAGATCGGTAGGGCCCTTTAAAAGCTGGTAGAGAGTCTTATCCACACTGGCTGGGCCCCTTTCTACGTATTTACATATGCATGCCTTTAACAGACAAGCCAGTGGTGTTATTTATTCGTGTTACGATTTTTTTATTATCGGTTCGTGGGCGTTCTTTTATGCGACGTAATGTGTTTTGCGGGCGCCTGCCACCATCAAAAGCACTGAGGCCTTCGGCCCCAGGGGGCCCTCACTCGGTCGCCAGAAGGGCCCCTGGCCTTCAGGGGGGGGGGGGGCGTGGCCCCCTTGCCCCCTTGCCCCCCCCCCTTGCCTACGCATTGTATTGTGGAGTAAGTCCTCTTTGTATTTAATCTTCGGCTGGGATCTCTACGCGCTTTGACCCTTCCGGTCTCACCAGGGACTCTTCTGACCTTCCAAGAAGCCCCTCTTGTGTGTCAAGGGGCCCATTCGGCCTGTTCAGAGGTCCTTCCGACCTAGCCAGGGACTGCACTGGCTGCTTTGTCGCCCTGCCGACATGCCCAGGGGCAGGGGCGGTGGATTGCGGGGCGCAGGGTACCCCCCCCCCCCCCAGTTGAAAATCCTGGGGAGGGGGAAGGTTCATTTTCCCCCAGATTGAGCAGGCTAAAATCTGGGGGGAGGGGGCAAAATTACCCTTATGCCCCCCAGGATTTTCGACAGGGGGCATTTTGGTACCCTGACCCCACGCAATCCGCCGCCCCCTGCTTAGGAGCCCCTCCGGTCTGCCCAGGGGCCCCTCCGTTCTGGCTAGGAACTCATCCGGCATGTTCAAGGGGCCTTCCGACCGGCCCAGGGACCCTTTCGGTCTATCCAGGGGCCACTCTGACTTGCCCAGGAGCCCCTCCGATCTGCCCAGCGACTCTTCTGGTCGGCCTGTGCTGGCTGCTTTGTCGCCCTACCCACATGCTCAAGGGGCCCTCCGACCTGCCCTGGGCCCCTCTGTGCTGGCCAGGGGCCAATTCGGCATGTTCAGGGGCCCTTCTTACCCGTCCAGGGGTCCTTTCTGTCTGGTCAAGGCCCCTCCGATCTGCACAGGGGCCCTTTTAACTTTGTAGGGGCCCTCTGGTCTCACCAGGGACCCTCTAGCCTACTAAGGGGCCTTCCGAGCTGACAAGGGACTGCGCTGGCTGCTTTGTCGCCTTGCGACATGCTCCGAGGGCCCTCAGACCTGCCGTGGGGCCCTCTGAGGGCCCTCCGACCTGTCATGGGGCCCTACACGCTCACTGGTGGACCATTCGGCATTTTCAGGGCCCTTCTGGCCCACCTAGGGGCCCTTTCGGTCTGGCCAGGGGCCCTCTGACCTGCACATGGGCCTTTTTACTTCCCAGGGGCCCTCTAACCTGCTCAGGGGCCCTTATGACCTGGCAATGGACTGCGCTGGCCGCTTTGTCGCCCTGCCGACATGCTCAGGGGCTTCTCGACCTGCCCAGGGGCCCCTCTGTGCTGGTTATGGGCCCATTCGACGTGCTCAGGGGGCCCTCTGACCCGCTGAGGGGCCCTTTCGGTCTGGCCAGGTGCCCCTCTGACATGCACAGAACTCTTTTGCACGTCCAAGGGGCCCTCTGGTCTTCTTTCAGAGAGGGCCCTGATGACCCTAAAGGGCCTCTGAACTCCTCTAAACTCTCTAAAGACCACGCTTCGTGTGGTAAAGAGCCCATGATACTGCGCTTTTTGGCCTTTTTTGGCGCGTTGCGCGCGCCGAAAGGGGCCATCCTGGCCTCCAGGGGGGAGGGGCGCCTCCGCCCCCCCCCCCCTTTGGCTACGTGCCTGATCTGGTCACTATAAAAGCAAAAAAAATGTAACTTCAAAAAATGACGTCAGGAGTTACTTATAGGACTTAGGGAACCATAACTCAGTCAAAAATAAACATATTGCTTTGAAATTTGGTTTGGGTATCTTCCATACTTGGTTCTCCTATACATATATTCCGGGTTTTTGAATATCTTCAAAATTTTGATTTTGTGGAAATGTTTCCGAAAAAAAAACAGTTTTTGATTTCGGGGGGGGGGGGGGGGCAAAAAAACATAATTTTGCAAATCCGAGATAGACATTTTGAAGAGAACGTCATTTCCTTCCTTGTGACATTTGCTATTTGCATTTGCTTCAAATGCCGATTTTCTATGATTTGTCCAACATTTATCGTTTTTCCACCAAAGATGACATGACATGACGTCATCAAAACGTCGTTATCTCCCAAAGTACTGCATCAATTTCATACAAACTTAATGAGAAGACGTAGAATTGATGCAGCATAAGGTACTGCGAGTTTCACGTCGATATCTAGCATAGTGTTTAAGTTATTGAGAAAATCAGACAGGGGGGCAGATCCCCCCCCCCCCCAGCGGAGCGCAGGTTAAGTTACTGTGACTGAAAATAAATAGATAAGTAAAACGGGTTAAGAAGAAGCGATTAAGCGGCGCAGTAAGACGAGATATTCTGGGGTAAGAGAGCGGAGCCGCGGACCATGGAGAGGTGAGCGGCGGCCGAAACTACATCACATGGCGGGACGGCGAAGGAGGAAATTATCGGGAGGACTAGAGGAAAAAGCGGGGAACCCCACCCGGTCAAGGTCTTTCACCCGTAATTAATAGCACCACTGAAGGGCAGTAGACGGAGGAGGGAGATACCGGGGCGTCAACCCGTGCATTTGGAATAGTGTTTGAAAGGAGGATTAATGGGGGCGATAATCAATGACTGTATGCCAGAATAATCGATTAAGTTAAGGAACAGTGGGAGAATTGACGCTCAGCGTTTAATTACAGGTGAGGAACCTGTTAAGATCGGGGAGATAGTGGTGGGATTGTATTTGTTGGGGTTGGGACCAGGATGATTTTGGGGGCGGATCATGGGAGCCGATATGGGGAAGAGACGCCGCGACGGATCATCTGTCGTGACATACTCCGGTAGGCTCTGTCGTGGGAGACCCTGTCCTAATATCCACCAATTACCGAACTCCACATACCATCTTGACATACCTTATATCCGAGCAGTGAGAGGCCTATATGTTGACTGACGAATGGCCAGCCTCATCAAAAAATATTATGCACGAGGCCGGGCAGCGCAATTGCAACTGTTTGAAATTCATATACATTCGCGGGTATTCTGAAGAACCACGAAAAATATCGGATCGATGTTGCCGTAAATCGATCCGGGAGGTCAAGAAACCCCCGCACGCAAATTTTCGAAATGTTGCAAATTGTTGCAAAATATTGAAATATGCTCTAAATATTGCAAATGAAGTCCTAGAGCGCTGATTCTAACGTCATTGCAATCAGCGGCCCGATCGGGTCCAGAAGAGAATTTTAACTAAAAATGGAAAATTTTGATTAATTTTTTTCCCAATTTTTGTAATGATGCAATCAATGATGCAAAGCCCGATTGCACGCTACAATACCTATGGTCAAAATTTGAAATTGATAAATCTAAATAAAAAGGCATGTTTCTAGACCAGTTTTGTCTCAGAAATACAGTGCTGGCATTTATTTGTCTTTATCTGGACAATAAAAGTTAAAAAACTGAATTTCATAATATGACGTCATGAGTTACCATACTTAGGGAGCCATAAGTCAGTCAAACATAAATATATTGCTATGATTAAAACCATTAGGGTTGATGACCTTAACCTCGATGTATAAAAACGTTAAATTACTGATAGACTGTATTGATATTTCGGCCACAGGCCTTTGTCAAAATTACATATGAGTGAATACAATGTTTTCATGATTGACAATGATACAAAATATGTGCATCGAATTCGTCGCCGAGTTTGAAACATTTTCAGGTAATTCTCGTGATCGCATTTTTCGCAACTACCTCCATCTACGTGTCGGTAATTTTGCACTCCTTAGCTAATAATACATCTAGGTAAAGTCACAATCATACGCAAACAGACGCAATAAGCACACCTTTCTAATATAGGCACTTATACAACACATCACATCCCCCCCCCTAATGTATGTACATTCATAAGCAAACGCAATCATAACTGAAGTTCATACCCTACACTCTCTGAAGCTGCAGCTCATACACTATCACCACAAATCATACTATCCTCCTGCTTTCTATCCGATATACATACGACACAATCACATCTATAACTCTACACAGTTCTTTCAATATAAGCATTATACCGCACGCATAATTGGCCATGAGGATCCCTGGGTATTTAATGAAGGCGTCACTCCCCTAATCATATTACTTTCAGCAATCTTTCTATCTGGGTGATCCTGGGCTCTGTAAAGGATTTTTAAATCTAGAAAATCTGGGTCGGTAAGAATATCGTCTTGATGGTGCACGTTTAAGATATGATCTCCAAAAGGGGTGTTGGCGGTTTTGTTTATGGCGTCGCGTCGATGTTCGTTGTAGCGTAGTCGGACTGGGCGCATGGATTTCCCCACATAGGATCCTCCCCTCCCCTGTTGTCTGCATCGCTTACAGCGGATCTCATATACGACGTCCGGCCGCGCGCGTCCCCGTGTGCGGACGCGCCGCCCTCGCGCGGCTCTCCCGCCCCCTGAGCCTCCCTGTGCCTCTCCGTGTACGAGTGATAGCGAGTGAGTGTGTTGTTTGTATGAGATGAGAGTTGCCTGAACTCTGAGTGATAAGTCAAGTGCGGTCTGGTCCGCGAAAGTCAACTTGATTGACTCTGGTGAGGGACTTCTGGTGGCACCACGGATTGTTCATCACTCACCATGCATCGGGACATCATTCGGTATGTGATTCTTCTCACCATAGTCCGGCTACTGATCATCGTGGCCTGTCCAGCGCCAAACCCGTGGGTTAAGCGCCAGTCCGCCACAAATCGCCCGGCTCATCAACATTCGCCGGATGTTCGTCTCTGCCGCGGCGTCCTGTCTCGCCCGGTGCCTCGTCCAAGGGAGTCCTACAGCGTGGGCGCGGCATACCGTGACGTCACACCGACCCAGACTCGGTCACTGCGTCCACGTGTACCCGCGATCAGCCAATCGCAGCCAGCCGGCGCCCTGCTGTTCCTGGAACTCGACCTTGACTGGGCGGGCAGCGCTGAGCAGCCACCGACGCGGAATACCCACCCGGATCATGACGTCACGCTCGCCCGGGGCAGGCCGCTGCGGCCCCAGGTCACTGGGGTCAGCCAGCTACTGCCCGGCGGCGATCGGACCTTCCCAGACAGTGACCCGCGCGGAGCGTGCTGCGGGGACCGGCCTCCGGAGCGGAATTCCCGGCGTGCTGATCGTGACGTCACGCCCGCCCCGGCCCCAGGTCGCCGCAGTCAGCGGGTCGAGTGCCGCTGCCCGTGCACCGGAGACACCACCTGACCGGGTGGATGCCACCGCGCCCCGTGCGAAGAGAGACCGTCCGACCCACCGCGGGAGACGCTCCTACGAGCGCAAGCGAGGTCCCAGACGTCGCCGGGGGATGTGGACCGGTGCTGCCGGTCCCCGAGAGCTCAAGCTGTGCGCCTTAAATGTCCAATCGCTAAAGCCGAAAACTGTTGAACTCCGTAATGAAATCGATCGCTTTGCTTACGATTTTGTTGTATTGTCCGAAACCTGGCTTAAACCCTGTACACCAAATCGGTTACTAGCATTCCCGGGCTATGCTATTAAGCGCTGTGATCGACCTTGGCCTGCACGAGGCTACGGAGGTGTGGCTGTCTTGTATCGCGAGAAGTTCGAGCATAAGCCAATCAAGATCCCTGAGCGAGATAGCACCCTGTCAAAACTCGAATCACTTTGGAGTCTTTTCAAATGGGACAAAAATCGTGTCATCATAGCATCGCTGTACCGACCGCCGCGCCACACTGTAGCCGCCCTTCAGGCCGACTTTGATTCCTTAGAGTTACAATACCAGCACGTAGTAATGCAATACCCCGACTGCCCTATTGTTCTTGTCGGCGATCTAAACTGTGACCTGCTTGCGGTTACCGCTCCGTCTAAACAGTGTTTGCAGGAGTTTGTTTCCAAGTACTCGTTGAACCAATCGATCACCTCCGCGACTTTCACTTCAGGCTCTTTACTTGATGTGCTGATATCCAACCGTGTTATAGGATCTGCAGGTACCCGTTTCTGTCATTTTAGCCCTCATCGTTTTGTCCGTGCTGTTCTGAATGTGCCTCGCCCGCGTTTTAAGCCAAGTGTCATTACGTGTAGGTCCTTCAGACGGTTTGATCTCGTAGGTTTTGAAGATGCGCTTATGGCAACCGACTAGTCTCCTGTATTTTCTGCCGCAAATGTCGCTGATGCCTGGTCCGCCTTTCTCGAGGGAATGACCCCTATTGTCTCATGCTATGCACCAGTGAAGTCCTTTACTGTACGTAACCCGACCGCCCCTCCGATGTCCGACAGTACCCGTATTTTGATTATGCAGCGAGCCATAGCTCTGAGAGTGTATGGTCATGGCTCAGATCAGTACCGCTCAGCAAATCGCCTTGCTAGAGCTGCGTTCAGGGCTGACAAGCGCCGGTACGTGGGCGACCGCATTCTCGAGCAGGGGAGAGCTAGTTGCTGGAAATCCGCCCGAGATTATTGGGTAGCAAGAGGTCGAATGCCCAGGTGTTACCATCTACCTCGCATGACGACATGAACGCATTTTTTGTTAATGTCGGTCCGACCGTGGCGGCCGAGCTGGAGGCGCAAGGTCCACCTCCCTCTCTCCCCACTCGTTTGCCGAGAGTGGGAGCTTGTTACTTTTCACTGCATCCAATCAGTATGAGTGCCCTACACCGCATCGTCTTTAGTATGCGGAACTCCCCGGCTCGTGGTGCTGACGGCCTCTGCATCCGTATCCTGAAGCTCGCCTTCAATTCCATCGGCCACGTCCTTCTCTTCCTCATCAACTCCTGCATCACGACCAACGACGTGCCTACCTCCTGGAAACACTCCCTTGTGTATCCAATCCATAAATCCGGCAATCCTTCTGATCCTTCCAACTTCCGCCCAATTTCAATACTTCCGGTCATAGCCAAAATAGTGGGCGGGCGGTGCAACGCCAGCTCTACTATTACCTTTCATCCAACCATCTCCTTGCTCCTACCCAGCACGGTTTCCGCCCGCGGCACTCTACGGAGACGGCGCTCACTTGTATCACTGACCACATGCTCTCGGCTGTCGACTCTGGTAAAATTGCTTTGCTTTGTTTGATTGACTTAAGCAAATGTTTTGACGTCATTCACCATGGAAAACTGTTAGTCAAACTTCAGGCTCTCGGCAATGACACTGTGGTTCCAAAATTACTTGCACGGTCACACTCAGAGTGTTAGCTTCCCTGGCTCTGATGGCAAGATTGTAACGTCCACTCCGCGTGATATAAATCAAGGGGTCTTTCAGGGCTCATCGCTCGGACCCATTCTCTTCAGCGCGTTTGCAAATGACTTGAGTCTTCATGCGGCTGATGCGATTGTGGTGCAATATGCCGATGATACTCAAGTCATGATTTCGGAACCAAAATCTTGTATGCCAGCGCTTATCGCCCGCATGGAGTCGGCTCTCGCTTCTCTTGGGGACTATTTTCATTGCAATGGGCTTAAAGTTAACGTAAGGAAGTTCGAACTCCTTACCATCGGATCACGACAAAATTTGCGCTCACTTCCTCAGTTTACTATCAAGTTCCGTGACACTTACCTGGTACCTCACTCAGAGGCACGCAACTTGGGTGTCATTTTTGATCAGCACCTCACCTGGGACGCTCATGTGTCAGCCCTCTGCCGTAAGTGCTGCGGTATCCTTGTCAGTCTATCCCATATCCGTCACTACCTCCCGTCACAAATACTTCCCGAAATCGTCACCGCCCTAGTGTTCTCTCACATTCGTTACTGTTTGGTCGTGTACGGAAACGGCTCTGCCAAAAACCTGCATCGCATTCAAAAACTCATCAACTTTGCAGCGCGAGTCGTTTCCGGAAAACGCAAGTTTGACCACATTTCGGAGGTGCGGGAAGCACTGGGGTGGCTCGATGCTCCCGACCTCTTCCTTTATCAAACCCTCTGTCTTCTCCACAAAGTCCGCAGCACCGCTGAGCCGGAGAGTCTCGCCGGTCTATTTTCTCACAACTGTGAGAGACCGGCGCACTCTCGAACGACCCGACAGGACCACCACCTATCTCTTCCTCGGGTCAGGACAGAGGCCGGAAAGAGGCGCTTTGCCTACCGCGCTGCGCGCAATATGAACGGTCTGCCACGCGACTTCGAGTGCATGTCTGCTGGCAAGTTCATGAGAGAGCTGAAGCGTAGCCTTGAGCCAGGGCGCCATACCTGACGTGACATGCGAGGTGCACTGAGTTTTATGCGTGTGTGGAAGTGTGAAAGTGCATGCTGATGTGTTTTGTATTGTACCCTGTGTAACCTGCCAACATGACAAACAACTGTAAAAACCTCATTCGTGTGGATAGTTCATGTTTTAATACATACATACATACATACATACGTTTTTTGGGGTGCAATCACCTTTGAAGCCTGATGTTGTACTTCATCATAGGCGTATTTGTAAACCCAGCTGTCCAGGGGGGCGCAGATGCCATCTTTGCAGGTCAGGCTTCAAAGGTGATTGCACCCCAAATAACGTCGTATATGAGATCCGCTGTAAGCGATGCAGACACCAGGGGAGGGGAGGATCCTATGTGGGGGAATCCATGCGCCCAGTCCGACTACGCTACAACGAACATCGACGCGACGCCATAAACAAAACCGCCAACACCCCTTTTGGAGATCATATCTTAAACGTGCACCATCAAGACGATATTCTTACCGACCCAGATTTTCTAGATTTAAAAATCCTTTACAGAGCCCAGGATCACCCAGATTGCTGAAAGTATTATGATTAAGGGAGTGACGCCTTCATTAAATACCCAGGGATCCTCATGGCCAATTATGCGTGCGGTATAATGCTTATATTGAAAGAACTGTGTAGAGTTATAGATGTGATTGTGTCGTATGTATATCGGATAGGAAGCAGGAGGATAGTATGATTTGTGGTGATAGTGTATGAGCTGCAGCTTCAGAGAGTGTAGGGTATGAACTTCAGTTATGATTGCGTTTGCTTATGAATGTACATACATTAGGGGAGGGGGGGAATGTGATGTGTTGTATAAGTGCCTATATTAGAAAGGTGTGCTTATTGTGTCTGTTTGCGTATGATTGTGACTTTACCTAGATGTATTATTAGCTAAGGAGTGCAAAATTGCCGACACGTAGATGGAGGTAGTTGCGAAA
The DNA here is from genome assembly GCA_036785665.1 of Chirona hameri. Lineage (NCBI taxonomy): Eukaryota > Metazoa > Arthropoda > Thecostraca > Balanomorpha > Balanidae > Chirona > Chirona hameri. Next base: position 32,468 of record JAXIVJ010006356.1, on the reverse strand, counting down.
AATGCGATCACGAGAATTACCTGAAAATGTGTAAAACTCGGCGACGAATTCGATGCACATATTTTGTATCATTGTCATTCATGTAAACATTGTATTCACTCATATGTAAATTTTGGCAAAGGCCTGTGGCCGAAATATCAATACAGTCTATCAGTAATTTAACGTTTTTATACATCGAGGTTAAGGTCATCAACCCTAATGGTTTTAGTCATAATAATAATGTTCCTCGCAGCAGCTCTAACCAATTTACGCAACTAAAAATATTGCTTTTAATTTTGATTTGGCTGTTGTTCATATGTGGTTCTCCAACACACATTCCATTTTAACATGTTTTAAAATTTTGATTTTGTTGTTATGTAATACAAAAAATAGTTCTTGGGAATTTTGGGGGTCAAATTTTTTTATACAAAAAAAATGCGGAGATAGCAGGGTACCCAGGGTACCCTGTAGTGCTTGCAATTTTCTATCTTTTGACATTTTTTTATTGCATTTTTATGTAAAGGTGGCCTGTTAAAGTTAAGCTGATTTTATCGTCACTCGTGAGTATTGACGTCACTAAATTTGCTATATCTCACAAAATGTATACACGCAATTGCTTCATTTTCACACAGAAGATGTACATACCATTGATGTGTGAGAACGTTCCTAAAGTTTCACGTTCATAGCTCTATTGTCTTTTGAGCTATTGCGAAAATTCGTCAGGGGAAAAAATATACCCCCCCCCCCCCCTCCCCCGGTCAAGAGCGGGTTAACAAACACCTGTTCTTTGAAAAGCAATGTTGAGCAACAAGATTCAGAACTCCTTTTATGGTCCTTTTATGGTCCTCCGTTATGGCCAGGGAGCAGAACGTTTAGAAACCTTCCACTTCTTAACAGCTGTTCTTCCGCATGGCCTTCATATAACCAGTTAGTCTAACGTCCCGGGAGCTCACCTCCCAGCAGGGGTGAGGGAGGGGTGCCGGCAGCATGACGATCTCATCACGCGCTGGCCGGGTTTTTCCAGACGCGAATGTCGGACTAGAAACCGAGTTCGTCTGCTTCCCCCTTCGCTGGGAAATCCCCCGCTAGCGGGCTGTGCAGGGAGATGCCATGCATTAGTTTCGAACTATAACGGCGACATACATTAGTGACACAACGAAATCCTGCACAATGAACGTGCACTTGAGCAGCAAGGCTGCAGCGGTTCAGAACATGAACGTGACGGTTCAACAACCGCAGTCCACATGAGCGCCGTCGACGAGAGCGGTTAGCAGCGCAATAAAAAGGACGTCTCTGCAGGTGCTGATCGCTCTGACGTCAGAGAAGGCAGATCTGTCCGTTGCGTTACCACGGCGGCCGCATAGCGCCTGCAGCCTCTGGGAAGCGTGTGGCAGCGGCGGGTTAGCGCGAAACGCAGCTCTCAAAATCGGAGAAACGAAAGCTGCGCTTCGTACGTCAGCAGTTATTACGAGCGAACGCGAAGCGCTCGCGCGTCCTCCCGTGGTGTATGAAAACAAATCTGATTATGAGCGGCCCGGCCCGGCCCGGCCCGACCCGACCCGACCCGAACTCGGCCCGGCCCGGCCCGGCTTGGCCCGGCTCGACCCGGCCCGTGGCGACGCTTTTGAGAAGCTCATATCTCTGCAACCGCACGTCCGATTAACAATCAGACTTCTCTGCTGAGTAGCCCTATCCAATATACCCTGTTTGAGACCGGTGCTGACTCATGTGGGTGACTACCACTGCGTGTGGCGCGTGCCGCGTGATGGGTGTTGAAAAGTACTTTCTCGCAATAACTCAGCAACGGCTGGGCTGTAGCAGCCGGTATTGTTAGCACCCGGTACAGTCTCATATGTGTTCATTGTTCTAGCTCCGACTTATAGCATCTTTTTGAAAACACCTAATTCACTGGCTCTGATTCCAACCGCTTTAGAAACCACCCTACTCGTGCGCCTATAGTATCATTCTAATTCACAGACCAGATATCACTTTAATGATTTTGTCGCTGCACTCTGCCGCCACGCAGATGTGTTATTTCAACAAGTGGCCGTGCGCCGGCCCGGCTAGTGACGCATGGCCTGTCATCGAGCCCTCGCTTTTGGTGTTGGGACAGGGTGACCAAATGTCAAGTGTCTGTCTGGGGTAGGGATGCGATATAAGCCAGGGAGTGTTGCAGTGCCGCGCAACGGTTCCGGGTGGGCGTACCCGGTCGGGCGTATCCCACACGGTGAACACGTGACCAGCGCGTGACCAGGCGAGGCAGAACGGTGAACACGTGACCAGCGCGTGACCAGGCGAGGCAGAGCGCGTATCACGTGCCAGAGGTCGGCTCATACCAGTGTATACTGGTTATGCGTTGCCCTTTGGACCATGTATAAAAGCGGCTGCCTCGGGGTCAATCAGGAGGTGCGCGCAGTCGGGAAGCGACCCTCGAGCCGATAACATCTTGCTGCTCTGTTGACTCTTGCTCTACTCTCTGTTGGCACTCAGTAACCGGGTAAAGTAACGCCGTCTGTGTGTTGTGTTTGGTGACTGACTGCAAATATCATCTCTGCCGCCGAAGCACTCTGTCTTTACAACCAGACCGGAGGGAAGAGCAGACGTCACACACATCATCACGTCACTACAGATCGGGTCGTTACATTGGTGCCGTGACCCGGATGCTTCAAGGTCATCCCAGGTCATCAATCGCCTCAGATGACTGAAGAAGCCCGCCAGGAGAGTACCAAGAAGACCATCATCCAGTTTCAACTCCCGACTCTACCAGACCAAGACATCAGCACCACTGCTCGGCCCCGCCTGGGTCATCAAGGCAAGAACGGGCAGTGCGAGTGCTGGGACAAGTTCATCCCAGTACTACACCTACTAGAGTCACCTGAGATCATCCGCTATACTGTCTGCCCCTACCATCGAGCTTATTTCACCCGCCGCCTCCGTCTCCACATCGATCACAGCTGTAGCTGTCATTACGATCCAGACCCGAGCCGTTGTTCGGACTGCGGCTATTGCCACAGCTGTGGCTGTGACCTCGTGACGACCTCTACAGACGAATTTCATCGGTGCAGCTGTTTTCTCTGCTTAGCCCGCTGCTGCAAGTTCGGGCCAACGCCAGGTGCCATCCTGGGAGCGCAGAGGGAGCACACATACCTCTCCGCCCGGCAGGCCGCTGTCCGCTGCCCGATTGGCTCGCCACCCAACCAAGTTGGCCGTCCAGCTCCGCTGCCTACGCCACTGGAAGTCTACAAAGCCTGCAATAAGCCCCTCGCCACCAAGTTCGCCAACAGCCAGATATTCACGGAGCCCAACACTTCAATCTCAATCAACAAGCGCCGTCCTTCAGCCGACGGCAAGACCCTGACCGAAGAGGAACTACCTCTTCGTTGCAACGGGGTGTGGCCTCCCAGGTCAGTGCCAAAATACGCACCTGACGGCACCTACACGCGGCCGCCGCCATCGTCACCAGCATCGCCAGTGCAGCCAGTAGCTGCAAGGTCAGAGCCACCACCTCTCTGCTTCTGTGACCGGCCCAGTGACGTCCCCTGCCCATCTGAAAACGTACCAAGCTGGAGCCCAGCTCCCACTCCCAAGCCGACGCCGACGCCAACGAAGCCCGCAAGAGCCGCAGCCCAGACGAACGAGGACGACTGGTGACTGAAACGTCTCCTCACCGAACAGGCCAGCCCGAAGCAGGTAAGTGCCTCACACCTATTTTATCAAAGTCAGATATAGCCAATTTTAAAAGTCAATTTAACGCAAACGCTAGCGCCATGGATCCAAATGTGCTCATAGATATCGCTCAGTCAGTTCGTAGTCTTGGAAACCGATTCACTGTATCACAAACACTCATGGCCAAGAAAACCACTTTTGATGGATCAAATGCCGATGCCTTTGCCAAATGGTTGCTGGACATGGACGACATTTACGCATCTGTTTCAAACGACGAATCCCAAACCCTGTGGGCCGCCTCTCAACTCCTTAAGGGATCAGCCCTTAACTTCTTTCGAGACACCCGACCAAACCTGACAAACTGGCCTCAACTCAAAGCCGCCGTGACCACCCGCTACGGCCACCTCAATCCTGCTGCCTACTCAAAACAAAAGCTCCGAAACGCCCTTCAGCATGTAAATGAATCCGTCTCCGATTTTGCTGAGCGAATCCGACTCCTGTCCTACCAAGCATACGACCAGGAACGACTGAGGGAGAAAGAGGTGACTGAGACGGTGACCAACGCTTTTATCAATGGACTTAGAAACCGCCGCCTTCAGGAGAGCATTGCCAGAAAAATGCCCGCCTCCCTGACTGACGCCTACAACCATGCCATGCACGAACAGCAGATGAAGGACCATTTAGCCTTGTACCACGACAATACCTCCGCCCCCGAACCCATGGACTGCAATGCAATAGACAAAATGGACTCTGTTGAAAAACGACTAGACACTGTGACCGAAACGCTGGCAAATATTTGTCAGGTTCTCACCACACAGCATCAACCTCAGCCGCTTCCACAACCGCAACCTCCGCCATTTCAGGTCCAACCGCAGGCCAACCAACAGTACCAGCATAACCGCCCTCCTCCACAGCAGTACCAGCGCCAGCCGTATCAACAGTACCAGCGCCAGCCGTATCAGCAGCACCAGCAAGGTCGCACACCCCCACCGCATTTTCGGCAGCAGAGCCGTCAGGGCTACAACCCGCCGCGTCACCCCGTCCCAAACAGACCTCCAATGGGCGCTGACAGAGTTAATCCACAGGATTATCGCTGGACCTCGGACCACCGGCCCATCTGTCACTACTGCGGTATACCTGGGCACGTACAACGGGCATGTCGTAAGCGAGCGGCTGCCGAGAGCACGGCAGCGCCACAGACGCCTCACACCCTGCATCGGCAGCAGGAAAACTAGTAGAGCCTCACCCGGGAGAGGAGAAAGCGCAGTCAGTTTTCGTCCTACAGGTAAGTGAAAATTGCCCCTACATTGACATTCACATTGGCACACATCAATTCAGAACACTCCTCGACACCGGTGCACAACTCTCTCTAGTTAGCGAAGAATTTCTCAAACTGTGTGACCCCCAATTGGTAAAATCAACTTCAAATTCGACTAACATTACCCTCCGTTCGGCCACTGGTCATTCCCTAGAAGTATCCAAAGTAGTCAGAATCCGCATTACCCTTGGAAAAATCAGAATGTATCACGATTTTGTTGTAGTGAAAGATTTCAAGCATGACATGATTTTGGGGGTTGACTTTCTCAAAACCCGCAAGGCTATATTGGACTTTGACTCTCAAACCCTGATCATTGGCAACTCAGTGTACCCATTAAAAGCAAAGTCAGGTCAGGAAAAGACAGAAATCAACCTTGTGAGACTTGCGGAGGACGTAGACGTCTTCCCACGTTCGGACGTTCAAATCAAATGCTTCATTTCCAAGAAGAAGCCGGCAGGAGAAAATTTTGTTGTCTCACAGCTCCCCTCATCCCCATGTTTTGAAGACGAACCAGGCGTTTTGCTGCCAAATGCGCTGGTCAAACTGTCCCAAAACAGGCATATCCCTTGGGCCATTGTTAACGAAACTGGTAGATATATCCGGCTCAAGAAAGGCCAAGTTTTGGGCACAGCAACCAAATATAGAGAGGAGGAACAAAAACCAAACATTTCATCTGTTACGACAGACGGGACAAAACAAGAAATCAGTCCTTCAGACGTGCTGTCAACTTTCAAATTAGATCATGTGTCTGACGATCATCGCGAAGCATTGATCAAACTTTTAGAGAACAACTTGGATATTTTTGTGCAGAAAGACGAGGAGCTTACCACAACAAATATCACAGAAATGAGAATCAATACGCAAGACCATCCCCCGTCATATCAGGCCCCAAGACGCCCCCCTTTAGCATACCGTCACATTTTAGAGGAGCAGATGCAGGACATGCTCAAGGCTAAAGTGATTAGGCGCAGCAATTCCCCCTGGATGTCCCCGATACTTTTGGTCCCAAAGAAAGATGGCTCTATGAGACTTTGTGTAGACTTTCGAAAATTAAACGCTATCACAATCCGTCCTGCTGCCAGCATTCCATCAGCAGAAGACATATTTTACTCGCTAGGCAAATCAAAGTTTCGAACCAGTTTGGATCTAAAACAAGGATTTTGGCAAATCCCCATCAGAGAAGAAGACAAAGAAAAGACCGCTTTTGGAACAGACGCAGGGGTTTGGGAATACAACTGTATGGCTTTTGGTCTGGCGGGAGCCCCAGCGGTTTTCCAAAATTGCATAAATGCCGTTTTGGGCGATATCCGACATTTTGCCCTAGCATTTGTAGATGACATTATCGTATTCAGTGAGACTTTTGACGACCATATCAGGCACCTCGGAGAAGTGCTAGATCGCTTACGCAAAGCAAACCTGAAACTCAAAATTTCGAAGTGTGAATTTATCAGAAAAGAGCTTAATTACCTTGGGCACATTATCTCTGACAAAGGAATCTCGGTTGACACTGAAAAAGTCTCCGTGATAGAAAATCTCAAGCCGCCAGAAAATATCCGCGAAGTTCGCAGTTTTCTCGGCATGACTTCTTACTACAGGAAGTACGTTCCAAATTTCAGCAAAATTGCAAAGTCCCTCACAGCCCTCACCCGAAAAAATGCCCGTTTTAAATGGACTGATGAGGCACAAACCGCATTCGAGTACCTCAAGCAGTCACTGCTGCAGGCGCCCATTTTGGCATTTCCAGATATTTCCAAACCGTTCAAACTATATACAGATGCCTCTCAATACGCGATGGGTGCAGTATTGATGCAAGAGCACGAAGGTCATGACCGAGTCATTCAGTATGTCTCTCATCAATTCTCGGAACAAAAACAGAAGTGGCCTACTATCGAGCGCGAGGCGTTCGCGATTGTTTATAGTCTCGGGAAGCTGAGGCCGATTCTGATCGGCACTGACGTCACTGTTTATACAGACCACAAACCGCTGAAGCATTTGTTCACAAGTGAGATGAAAAATCCGCGTATACAGAGATGGGCCATCATTTTGGGAGAATATGCTTGCAAAATAGAGTACATATCAGGCCCCAAAAATGTTGCCGCAGATATGCTATCTAGACTTCACAATACTCCATTTGCTGGAAATTTACATGATAACGAGCATTTAGACTGGCAAGGTGAAATGACAGATGTCAATGTAGTACAGAAAACTCAAATCAATGTTGTTGACAACGCTGTCACCATGTCTGACGAAGAACCAGTAGAAAAAGAAAACAAACCACTAGACTATCACGATTTTGATGAACAAACTCTAAAACAGGCACAACGGGAAGATGATGACACTCAAGTCATCATTACTGAATTGCAGAAGGATACACCCGATCCACAAATAGCGTCAACATATTGTTCAGAAAATGGTCTTTTGCATCATTTAGAACGAGGTACCAAAACCAGACCCCATACCCGCATGCAACTTGTCGTTCCACCAATGTATAGAAAGATAGTATTAGAAGGAGCACATGACGGTTATTTAGGAGGTCATTTAGGAATTGAAAAGACAACAGACAAGATTTCCAAGTCATATTATTGGTCAACCCTTCTAAAAGATGTGATGCAGTATGTTCAGTCGTGTGAGACATGTCAGCGCAAAAAGTTAGCCAAAGAGAGAAGACCAATGCAAGATATGCCAATGCCTTCAGCACCAATGGAAATTGTTGGCATTGATACATGTGGTCCATTCCCCGTTTCCGATGCAGGAAACAAGTATGTGTGTACTATTGTTGATCATTTTAGTGGATGGCCAGAAGCATATGCCATTCCAGACAAATCTGCTAACACGATCGCTCAGCTTCTTCTGAATGAATTCATTCCCCGTCATGGCTGCCCAAGACTAGTTATTAGTGATCAAGGTACCGAATATTGCAATGCATTATTGAACGTTGTTCACAAGGAATTGGGAATTTCACGAATCCGCACTTCAAGTTATCACCCTCAGTCAAACGGGAAAACTGAACGCTTCCACCGTTGCATGAATGAGATGATTCAAAAACAAATTAGTGAAGATCAAACAAAATGGGAGGAAATCCTACAGCCTTGTTTAGGAGCATATCGGATGAGTAAGAATGAGTCGACAAAGTATTCTCCATACTTTGTGATGTATGGCCGAGATCCCGTGTTGCCAGTTGATACCCTACTCCAGCCCCGTCACCGCTACACTGGAGAGGAGTATGTGCCCGCGATGTTCGAACACCTACACAACGCTTACACACAGGTAGCAAACAACATGCAACAAGCAAGGGAACACAACAAGTCGCTCATTTCGAACACCGCTATTCCATCCAATTTCAAACCGGGAGACCTGGTATTCTATTTCGATCCTTCTGTACAACCAGGAAACTCCACAAAACTGACACTTTACTGGAAGAACTACTTCCGTGTCGTATCTAAATTGGGAAAGGAAAACTACTGCATCAAAAACATGCACACGGGCAAAACAAAAATAGTTCATTCAGAAAATCTTCGCCATCGGGACGCAAATGACGTGTGGGACAGGTCCTACAATTCGATCCGCCAGCCTGTCCAGGTGAGTAAAATGCCGGAAGAACAGCCCGTCCGTCAACAGCCGCTTCGCGCTGCCCGTCTGCCCTTCAGTGACCAAGATTGGTACCAGGGATTCACGCAGCCGGTTCCCGCGACGCAGCTGACGAACAACTCACCACCCGTCTACTGTCCTGAGGAGCAGCCAGACGCTTGTGTAGAGCAGAAAGAAGAGGAAATAGAAGCCCGTCCGCTACGACCTTCAGCAGCAACCGCCAGTCCCGCAGTCTTCTCGCCATATTCACCGGAGTATGATGAGCTCGGCCAACTGACACCGCTGACACAGAGGCAGCCGAGGAATACGAGGTATTCGCTCAGGTCGCAGGGTCCAGTCATTGACCCTGTTGACACAGCTCCTTTAGAAGGTAGGAATACACGGTATTCGCTCAGGTCGCAAGGTCCAGTCGCTGGACTTGTTGACGCAAATGCTCCCTTTGGATGTCACAGGTACAACCCCAACAGACCAAGGTACGTACCAAAACGACAACGTGACATATCACAAGAGCGGACGAACGACGATGACAAAAGACCAAGGGTCCAGTATGACATGGACTGTTTGTCTACAGGGACAACAGACCCAAATATTGCTCCAACTCGGCAATCATTTGCAAAGGCAGATTCGGCTGATCTAGACGTTTCGCCCGATTGGCACCCAAAGGTCTTGAGTGTTTTGTTGTTTTGTGCAGAGCTTCTGTTTCCAAGCCTCGGCTAACGTGCGATTTCTACGTTGCAGGCGACGAAACATGGCTGCGATGATTGCACTCCTTGGCTGGCTCGCCGTGGTGGCCATGGTGCTCCACGCAGAACAAACCCCGACTGATCCAGGGCATCTCTTCATCCCTGTCGGTAAAATCTATCCTAGCTACAGTTCCTGGGCTATCACCATATCTACTAACATCGCCCCCTATCGCACGGAGACCCAACTATTGTCCCAGTCCCGTAAGGATCTCATATCCCTAGTAGCAGAATTACGATCACGCAAGTTTATTAACGTAACCGCTCAAACGGCCCCGGCAGCCCCATTGATGAAACTATACATTAACCAACTAGACGCGTCCCTCACCGCCCTTAACAGTGAAACTGAAGGTTTATTGCGGACATTCCGAGACTTGCTGTATCCTCCCACGGCTCAGGATCCAGAGATCCCAGATCCGAATCGGCGCTCCATTGCTCGACGCAGCAAACGCGTATTACCCGATCCTGATGCACCAGCGGTACCATCCCGGGCCAAACGAGGATTGATAAACGGCATTGGAAACGCTCTATCATATTTGTTTGGAACGGCTACAGAAAGCGAGATCAAACATCTAACGCGCAACGTAAAACTCATCAACGATAAAGATGTTGCAATGGCACATAAATTCAACGGTACTCTTAAAGTTCTCAATTCAACTCGAGTAGCCACTTCTCAGAACCGCCGCGCCTTACGCTCCTTGTCTACGGCTGTGAACTCACTAAATACGGCCTACAGTAAACTCTTTTTATCGGTCCGTCGCAACAGCAATAACATCGAACTTTTCTCTCACGTGACCGAACTGACCGACAGCATCGTCAGGCTGACACAAGCCGTCCAGTATTTGTATTCTGAACTTAGCTCTATCTCGCACAAATTCGCACTGGCACAAGCTGGTATTTTGCACAAGGGACTTATTCCCCGTCGCGAGTTTGGCCGTCTCCTCAGAAAGATCAATAAGAACCTACCTCCCAACTTTGCACTGCCATTCTCTTCTGATCAGGTCAATGAATACGTCAGAGTTGTCAAAACTAAACTAATTGCAGGAATAGACACTTATCACGTCCTCTTCTACATCCCTCTACTCCATACCATACACGCCTTTGATGTGTATCGATTCTTCCCGTATCAGGTACCTCTTCATGACCACAATGTTTCCCTCGGCTATTATCCAAACGAACCTCGTTATCTCCTAATGTCTGAGAACCGGAGGCATTACATACAACCTGAGCAATCCGAAATCGAAACATGTATCTTGGCCCGACAACCATTCTGCCCACTCCATGAACCGGCATATTCCACAGCTGGCTCAACTTCATGTGTAACAGCACTTTTCCGTCAGGATGCTGTATCAACACTCAAGTATTGTTCACCACAAATCACTCCCGCCGACAATGCCCCCAAAGCTTATTATCTGACCAAAGGTCAATGGTTATTGGTCTCACGCCCCCCGTTTTCGCTCACGATCTTTTGTGCCTCTACTCAAACGAGTCATCCGGTCTACATCATTCGATCCGTCGATACTATAACGTTAGAAGCAGAATGCTCGGCGTCAGGCGACTCATTCTACCTGCCCCCATACTACGCCAGTGCGACACACCTGGAACTTCCTACATTTACGTCCAATGCCCTGTACAACAATATGTCCTTACCCATCTGGCGCAAGGAATGGTCCGAAAGGCTCAACAACCTAACAACGCATAACGTTTCCCTTTTGCCTGAATTACACATCAATGGTATGCATGCTGACGCTTATTTCAATCATTTGGAAGCCCAACCCCTTGAACAAGTGACAATTGACAGCCCATCTGGTTTCTCCAAAACCATGCTGCTCATGATCGTCATTGGTGTGATGACCCTGTTCTGCCTGTACTTCATTCTGAGGCATTGTTGCTGCCCCAACCCCCGTAATTATTCCCTAGCACGATTCCGCCCAGTCCGTCCTCAGTTACCGCCCGACGAAAGCCCAGAGGAGCCAGCCATGGAAATGCAGGAATTGTCGCCCATGGCATCGCCGCCGCCGTACCGCCCTGTCGATCATGACGTTGGCCAAGTTTCGCAGTGCACAGCCAGCCCTGTGCAGCCGTCTGCCATGCGGCAGCAACCTGTCGGAGGGGACGCATCACCGCCACGAGGTGGTGCTCCACTCGCTACTCCGACATCCGTCGCGTCAGTACTAACGGGTACCAGACCGACATCTCTTGCTTTCTCCCCGGTGTGAGGCACACCCCTTCGGACCGGCCTGCGTCGTCCGTCATGAGACGCCCAGCGCCGTGTCGCCCTGCTGTGGACGCGCTGCCGAGCGCGTGCCCAGTGCTGACTGTGTGTTATCCTTGCCGGGTCAAGGATTGTTATGTTTACGGTGGGCTTTGGGTTTGTGTATATGTGCTGGGTAGCGGGGTAGTGCTCGCGTACGGCTTCACCGTTTATGTAGCATGGCGGGGGGTTGTAGCTTTAATTGGTATCATCGGTCCGCGCTGCGCCCGCGCGGTCCTGTTTATGGTCTTCCTTTGCCCTTCAGGCGACGGAAGCGAGCATTTTTTTCCCCAACCAAAAATGCTGCGTTATTAGGAGGGGAGGTATTGTAGCAGCCGGTATTGTTAGCACCCGGTACAGTCTCATATGTGTTCATTGTTCTAGCTCCGACTTATAGCATCTTTTTGAAAACACCTAATTCACTGGCTCTGATTCCAACCGCTTTAGAAACCACCCTACTCGTGCGCCTATAGTATCATTCTAATTCACAGACCAGATATCACTTTAATGATTTTGTCGCTGCACTCTGCCGCCACGCAGATGTGTTATTTCAACAAGTGGCCGTGCGCCGGCCCGGCTAGTGACGCATGGCCTGTCATCGAGCCCTCGCTTTTGGTGTTGGGACAGGGTGACCAAATGTCAAGTGTCTGTCTGGGGTAGGGATGCGATATAAGCCAGGGAGTGTTGCAGTGCCGCGCAACGGTTCCGGGTGGGCGTACCCGGTCGGGCGTATCCCACACGGTGAACACGTGACCAGCGCGTGACCAGGCGAGGCAGAACGGTGAACACGTGACCAGCGCGTGACCAGGCGAGGCAGAGCGCGTATCACGTGCCAGAGGTCGGCTCATACCAGTGTATACTGGTTATGCGTTGCCCTTTGGACCATGTATAAAAGCGGCTGCCTCGGGGTCAATCAGGAGGTGCGCGCAGTCGGGAAGCGACCCTCGAGCCGATAACATCTTGCTGCTCTGTTGACTCTTGCTCTACTCTCTGTTGGCACTCAGTAACCGGGTAAAGTAACGCCGTCTGTGTGTTGTGTTTGGTGACTGACTGCAAATATCATCTCTGCCGCCGAAGCACTCTGTCTTTACAACCAGACCGGAGGGAAGAGCAGACGTCACACACATCATCACGTCACTACAGATCGGGTCGTTACAGGGCAGATTATGTGCAAATTTCGTATGTGGTTAGGGACCCCTCAGCCGCCACTTTCACACAACTCAGGGGTGGGGTGACTCTGCACGTGCGCACGTGCACACTCCTATTCTATATCTCAGGAACGGCTGAGCCGATTGTGTTCAAATTTGGTGTGTGGTTAGGGACCTCTCAGCCGCCGCCTTTCCACAAGTCAGGGGTGTGGTGGCTTTGCACGTGCGCACGTGCGCACTTCTTTGTATCTCAGAAACTACTTGCCCGATCGAGTTGAAATTGTCCATACATTTCCTTCGCGCTCGCTCGCTCATCGCCAACTACGGCGCCTTACTGGTGGCTATGTCGTATGTTGGGGTAGCTCGGGCACCACATGTCAGAACTCGCAAAATTATCATCTATATGACCTCCCTAGGTCAAAGCGAGGGCGACACAGGCCAACGTCTGCAACTAGATATGCGCCATAACGTAGGTCAGCCTTCTGCGATCGGCAAGATTTCAGGGTACACGATATACCGCTAGGCCCGGCACGTATTCTAAAGAGACGCTCTCTGCAGTCTGCAGCATTCATTTATTACAGTGACAGTGCTCGTGGCGTATTCAACCATCGCGTTCTAGCACGGTATCATAGCCGTCTCTAGAAGGCACATTACGTTTGCACTTTGCAGTGCAGTGCACGTGCGGGCGTTGGCAGTGGTCGATTGTAACCGTATCAGGTTCTCGGACCCGCTCGGCGAAGGAGAGCGTCTGGACAGTCCGCGTGGTGTTTCTCAGAACGACTGGATCGTTTCGCCGATACTCAGTCGCCGCGGGCCGCGGACCGCCGCCAGCAGTGGTCAGGTCTGGTCTGCAGCCTACATATGCTAATGACCGGCTGAGGTCCAGTCGCTGCACCTCGGCCGCCGGGGGTACCCAGTAGTCGGTGTACTGGAGCAGGTGAATGGCCGCCTGCAGGAGCGAGGCTGGAAAGACCGACTGTTTGCAGAGTGTGGTAGGTCGCTCCATCGAAAAGGTATCCACCGAAAGCTGCAACACATTGTCATGAAGTAACTAGTCATTGCTGGATGCAAAGGAAACATTTGTTTTAGAGGTGTTAAAGGACGGATCCAGCCGGCCGTTTTTTTTTGGGGGGGGGCCAAACCGTTTTTTTTTGCGGACCTTACCTACCCCCAATTTCGAATTTCTCCCCGGATTTGGGCCACTTTATTTTGCAACCACACGATTTCGATTTTGTCCCACTTTTTTTTAAGGTTTTCGACCTTTTGGGATATCGAAAAAGGAAAGATGTCAGCTTGCAGTTTGTATTGTTCCGACATTGCCTTACACTGAGAAAAACTATGTCAATTGTCAGCTGTACCCAGGGGCGTCGCCGATAATTTTTGAGTGGGGGGGTCGGCTGAAATGACGAGAAAAAAATGTACCCCAATTTGTTATGCGTGTATGTAAGCCTTTGCAACATTTTTAATGTGGATTTGCATGTTATAGTAGGTACTTGTTATTTAGCGCCGCGAAGCGGCGCGAATTTTTTTTTGCTCGGGATTGCCTGATAAAAACAAGAAACATAGGCATTTTTAGCTTCTTAGCCTTGTAGAGGATAAGAAGCTAAAAATGTTATGTATTCAATTCAGCGTTACGGCGAAACGAAGACGATGACGATGACTTCGTTATGACGATGGCCACTGATGTGACGCCGCGAAGCGGCGTGAACATTTTAATTTTAGGTCGTGGAAAACGCATTTTTAATATTGGAACCAGACTGTGAGTGGAGCCAAGCCTCAGGCAACCCCTTTTCCTGGTTGCACATCTCGGTATGATGCAACATGTTGAAATCAGCTGACTCAGCTGGTGGACGGCCCGACCCACCTTCATCCAACTCCATTGGCACTGGACCACGTGATCACAAACCAGAGAGATCCTGTACCTGACGTTATCATCTGCTCTGATGTCATCAGCGACCATCAGCCAGCCGTCGTCAGCGCCCGCCTGGGACGGTTGCGAAGGAGCTCGCAGTGGCGCACTCTGCGCAGCTGGAGGCGCGCCGACTGGGACGCCATCTGCCTGGACCTGCTACTGTCCGACTGGAGTCTGGTGGATGGTGCAACCGACGTCAACACGTGTTTGACTCACTTCATGGCCATATGGAGTGCTGTCATTGATCGGCACTGTCCGGTCCGAAGAATGCGCGTCTCCAGGCCGCACTGTCCGTGGTTGGATGACGACCCGGACCTGCGAGCGCTCATGTCTGAGCGGGACAGCGCTCGCGACACCTGGCTATGTCTGCGCACGCCTGAGGCCAAGACCGACTTCACTCGCCTGCGCAATCAGGTTAAGAGTCGCCTCATCTCAGCACGACGCGACTTCC
This sequence comes from Chirona hameri, assembly GCA_036785665.1. NCBI lineage: Eukaryota > Metazoa > Arthropoda > Thecostraca > Balanomorpha > Balanidae > Chirona > Chirona hameri. Next base: position 17,412 of record JAXIVJ010006356.1, on the reverse strand, counting down.
TGTGCGGCGAGATGACGTCTGGCAGCAGCCGCGGCTTCTGGCCTACCTTTAAGAGGTTTGCCATGGTGGCCGCGCCGTCAGCTGGGATTTCGCCTGCGAGCCCGGAGGAGGCCGCGGTGGCGGCCGACAATCTCAACCGTCACTTCGCCTCCGTGGGACCACAAATCGCAGCCGGCCTACGGGGCGCGGTCGCTACCGGCTACGGGAGCCCCAGGCCGCCCACTGTCTGCGCTGCTGGCTTCTCGTTTCGACCTGCGACCCTTCCAGAACTGTCTCTTTGTATTCGGCGGATGAGTGCGTCGCGAGCAGTGGGTTTAGATGGTGTACCATTCGTGGCAGTTTGTAAATGTCTTCCTGTGATAGGTCCACACCTTTTAATTCTTATCAACCTGTCTTTTACTACTAACGTGTTTCCGGATAGCTGGAAGGCGGCAATTGTTGTGCCCATTCCAAAGTCAGGCGATCCGGCCATACCGTCAAACAACCGGCCCATCTCTCTGCTCAGTGTCTTGTCTAAAACTCTAGAGAAAGTAGCATGCACGCAGCTCACGAATTATTTGAACGAGACGGGGCTTTCTTTTGCACTCTTCCCAGTATGCCTACAGGCCACGCCACTCAACCGAGGACGCCGTGCTCGCCGCTGTCGAACGTCTGGTCACAAACACCGACAACGGTCTCATATCATCGGTAACGACGATGGATCTGTCAAAGGCGTTCGACAGCGTCGACCACGACGTGCTTCTTACTAAGCTGTCTTGGTATGGTGTTACCGACGTAGATTGGTTCCGGAGCTATTTGAGTGGCCGAGAACAGATAGTGCGTGGCGGTCGGCTGACTCTCCCGATGTCGTGTGGTGTGCCTCAGGGCTCGATCCTTGGACCAATTTTGTTTATTTTATTTACTAACGATCTTTACAATTTCTTAACTCATGGTCATCTCGTCACGTACGCAGACTACACCATGCACGTAGACTGCGCGACCCCTAACGAAGCAGGCCTCGCCAAACTTAAAACTAGACTGCAGCATACCAAGCATGAGCTCCAGTTCTGGTTCAGAGCCAATTCTCTTAAAATGAATGCAAGAAAAACCAACTTCATGCTAGTCGGCTCAAAGCTAAATCTGAAAAAAAACTGCAGATTTCCATTTTGGTATGGGCGGAACTGTTGTGTGCCCCTCAAAGAACATCAAATTACTCGGCGTAATAGTTGACTCGGAGTTGTCCAGGGGCGCGCACGTCTCAAGTATCGTGAGAAAATGCAATTCTATTCTTATCTCTCTTTATAGATGCCGGCATTGTTTTACTCCCAACGTTCTTAAAACCATCATTCAGGTCTACGTATTCCCACATATCAGGTACTGCATGTGCGTGTGGGGCGGGGCGACCAAGAGTCGGTTGCATAAAATTCAAAAAGTTATCAACTTCGTCGCGAGAATAGTTACCGGTTCCAAAAAACATCATCACGTAACCCCATCCCTACTTTCTCTGGGGTGTCCGAGGATCGGGGTCATGGTGGCCCATTGCGACCTGGTTAAGGTGTTTAAGACACTGAGGGAGGAAGGCGTTCCTCAAGAGATTCGCGCGCTTTTTGTTCCGCGTTCCGCTGTGTCCCAGCGTGAGACGCGAGCCACCAATCAGGGCAGGCTTAACCTCCGCAGGCCTAGGTTGACTGCCACGCAGAGAGGGTTCTCTTACCGCGCCGCGACCGCTTGGAACCGTCTACCGCCAGGTGCCTGCGATGCCGCAACAGTACGCGCATTTCGGACCATGCTGACCAACACGACTGTGATCGATGGCCAGTGACCTAGATCTGACCAGACGCACGCTGTCCGTTTTTGTGTATATTTGATTTTATCGTCATTTTATTTATTTATTTCCCTTTGTATGTTTGTATTTTATTTAGTACCTATTTTCTTCACCGCATTCCTCTATTGTGTGTTTTCTCTTTTACTCTCATCTCTCATCCTCGTCATTTTGGTGTAAACCCGTATACAGTGTTTGTTATCACTTTGTCTTTTAGTGTACCTATACTTCTTTGTATACTTTTATGGAGAGTTCTGTTTTGATCACTTTAATTTTAGTGTATACTTTTATACAGTGTGTTTGCCATCACCGCTCTGTCTGTTCAGTGTATAGTTGTATGTACCCAAGTGTAACTCTTACATGCGCTTTTGTAATTGACGTAAGACCGTAATAGACCGTAGTACTACGTGGATGGTTTTTAATACACTGATTGATTGATTGATTGAAATGAAGGTAGTTTTTCATATACATTAGCCTCGGATAGTAAATCACGATGGCCGGTGGCAGTCTGCGCTCAATAGTACATATGATAATAATAACTGTAGTCTGTATACATACCTATGTACCGAACTGTAACAAACAACTGGTAACGGTGCAAATGGTTTCAAAGTAGCAAGAGGCAGACTGACATTTCCGCGCATAAATGGTCCCTGTGGATCTGGAGGAGCCTGGGGGATATGGCTTGGGGAGATAGTCCTGGCCTGGTCCCCACTATTAGCTCTTCGGGCCAACAAGTTGGGCACCGCTAGAACAGCTTCCGGTTGCCGAAGTCCGCGTCTTTGCGTTCGCGTCGCCTTTTTCGGAACTCGGCAGACAAGCTAAACACGTAGCCCGCTTTAAAGATAATATTTTATGAAGAGAGTTGGCCCTGGGGCCAGCAATTACCGGCAAGGAGAGCCTCTGCAGGACACTTAATGGAATTCATTTTCAAAATTTGTATATGCAATTGCGAAATTTGTGTCATGCCGCGAAGCAGCGCGAAATTTTTCAGTTTTTGACTGTGGCTAGCTTGATTTTGACTGCTGCAATTTTGGGATGCCCAGTACCGTTCTAAAAACGCAAATATAGCATGCATTAGATTTCACGTCTGGGGGGGGGGGCAAAACATAGTTTGGCCCCCCCTTAAACAGGCTTGGGGGGCCATGGCCCCGTTCGCCCCCCCCCCCCCCCTGGATCCGCCCTTGGACTCAGGTGTAAGATATTGTCACTTTACACTGACGGGCAGTTAACCCGCCATTGACTGGGGGCGTTTGATGCTCCCCCTGATTAATTTTCGCAATAGCTGGAAAACTAGTAGTCCTCATAGGAGGGAGCAGGCTGCCCACTGGAGATCTGGAAGACTGCCGGCCTTGTCCAGAGAGCCCCATAGGAGGGAGCAAGCTGCCCACTGGAGGTGGAGAAGACTGCCGGCCTTGCCCAGAGAGCCCCATAGGAGGGAGCAGGCTGCCCACTGGAGGTGGAGAAGACTGCCGGCCTTGTCCAGAGATCACATAGGAAGGAGCAGGTTGTCGGCCCTGTCCCCAAAGGAGGGAGAAGACTGCCGGCCTTGTCCAGAGAGCCCCATAGGAAGGAGAAGGCTGCTCACTGGAGGTGGAGAAGACTGCCGGCCTTGTCCAGAGAGCCCCATAGGAAGGGGCAGGTTGTCGGCCCTGTCCCCAAAGGAGGGAGCAAGCTGCCCATAGGACGGGGAGAAGACTGCCGGCCTTGTGCAGAGAGCCCCATAGGAGGGAGCAGGCTGTCCACTGGAGGTGGAGAAGACTGCCGGCCTTGTCCAGAGAGCCCCATAGGAAGGGGCAGGTTGTCGGCCCTGTCCCCAAAGGAGGGAGCAAGCTGCCCATAGGACGGGGAGAAGACTGCCGGCCTTGTGCAGAGAGCCCCATAGGAAGGACCAGGCTGCCCACTGGAGATGGAGAAGACTGCCGGCCTTGTCCAGAGAGCCCCATAGGAAGGACCAGGCTGCCCACTGGAGGTGGAGAAGACTGCCGGCCTTGTCCAGAGAGCCCCATAGGAAGGACCAGGCTGCCCACTGGAGGTGGAGAAGACTGCCGGCCTAGTCCAGAGAGCCCCATAGGAAGGGGCAGGTTGTCGGCCCTGTCTCCAAAGGAGGGAGCAGGCTGCCCATAGGACGGGGAGAAGACTGCCGGCCTTGTCCAGAGAGCCCCATAGGAAGGACCAGGCTGCCCACTGGAGGTGGAGAAGACTGCCGGCCTAGTCCAGAGAGCCCCATAGGAAGGGGAAGGTTGTCGGCCCTGTCTCCAAAGGAGGGAGCAGGCTGCCCATAGGACGGGGAGAAGACTGCCGGCCTTGTCCAGAGAGCCCCATAGGAGGGAGCAGGCTGCAGTTATTACACTACAGTACAGACTACAGTTATTACTATCATATGTACTATTGAGCGCAGACTGCCAGCGGCCATCGTGATTTACTATCCGAGGTTAATGTATATTAAAAACTACCTTCATTTCAACATTTTGCATCATACCGAGATGTGCAACAAGGAAAAGGGGTTACCTGAGGCTTGGCTCCACTCACGGTCTGGTTCCAATATTAAAAATGCGTTTTCCACGACCTAAAATTAAAATGTTCACGCCGCTTCGCGGCGTCACATCAGTGGCCATCGTCATAACGAAGCCATCGTCATCGTCTTCGTTTCGTCGTAACGCTGAATTGAATGAATAACATTTTTAGCTTATTATCCTCTACAAGGCTAAGAAGCTAAAAATGCCTATGTTTCTGGGTTTTATCAGGTAAACCCGAGCAAAAAAAAATTCGCGCCGCTTCGCGGCGCTAAATAACAAGCAAATCCACATTACTCCACACTACTATATCCACACTACTATAACATGCAAATCCACATTAGAAATGTTGCAAAGGCTTAAATACACGCATAACAAATTGGGGTACATTTTTTTCTCGTCATTTCAGCCGACCCCCCCACTCAAAAATTATCGGCGACGCCCCTGGGTACAGCTGACAATTGACATAGTTTTTCTCAGTGTAAGGCAATGTCGGAACAATACAAACTGCAAGCTGACATCTTTCCTTTTTCGATATCCCAAAAGGTCGAAAACCTAAAAAAAAATGGGGAAAAAAATCGAAATCGTGTGGTTGCAAAATAAAGTGGCCCAAATCCGGGGAGAAATTCGAAATTGGGGGTAGGTAAGGTCCGCTAAAAAAAACGGCCCCCCCCCCCCCCCAAACGGCCGGCTGGACCCGCCCTTGCCCATAGGACGGGGAGAAGACTGCCGGCCTTGTCCAGAGAGCCCCATAGGAGGGAGCAGGCTGCCCACTGGAGGTGGAGAAGACTGCCGGCCTTGCCCAGAGAGCCCCATAGGAGGGAGCAGGCTGCCCACTGGAGGTGGAGAAGACTGCCGGCCTTGTCCAGAGAGCCCCATAGGAAGGAGAAGGCTGCTCACTGGAGGTGGAGAAGACTGCCGGCCTTGTCCAGAGAGCCCCATAGGAAGGAGAAGGCTGCTCACTGGAGGTGGAGAAGACTGCCGGCCTTGTCCAGAGAGCCCTATAGGAAGGACCAGGTTGTCGGCCCTGTCCCCAAAGGAGGGAGCAGGCTGCCCATAGGACGGGGGGAAGACTGCCGGCCTTGTGCAGAGAGCCCCATAGGAGGGAGCAGGCGCCCACTGGAGGTGGAGAAGACTGCCGGCCTTGTCCAGAGAGCCCCATAGGAAGGGGCAGGTTGTCGGCCCTGTCCCCAAAGGAGGGAGAAGACTGCCGGCCTTGTCCAGAGATCACATAGGAAGGAGCAGGTTGTCGGCCCTGTCCTCATAGGAGGGAGCAGGCTGTCCACTGGAGATGGGGAAGACTGCCGGCCTTGTCCAGAAAGCTCCATAGGAAGGAGGAGGCTGCTCACTGGAGGTGGAGAAGACTGCCGGCCTTGTCCAGAGAGCCCCATAGGAGGGAGAAGGCTGCCCACTGGAGGTGCAGAAGACTGCCGGCCTTGTCCAGAGATCACATAGGAAGGAGCAGGTTGTCGGCCCTGTCCTCATAGGAGGTCCAGTCCAGGTCCAGAGAGCCCGTAGGTGGAGGCTGTCTCACAGGTGTAGGCTGTCTCACTGTCTCACTGGCCAGACTGGTCAGCGGCGGCTGACCCCGCCCCGGGCGGCGTGCAGCGGGATTTCCATCCGCGCGGCCGGCCGGGGGCCTCCTGCGCTGCGAGCACGGGCCGGTGGAATATAAGAGGTGCGTCCGCGGTGTGCTGCAGCCAGAGCTGAGCTGACCCCGCCCGCGCCGCCCCACGCTACTCGCCACTCACCACTCTGCAGGTAAGGGTATCCATCAGGAGTATTGATACGTCTAGTGGTAATTTGACACTGGAATTATGTAAACACTTATTGAAATGGTATATCAATAGATGCATTATGCTCATGGAGATGTTATTATTTGATCGTCGTGAATACCTACGTTATTGAAATGCCGCCGCTCCGTTCCCGCGCTTTTTATACTGACGACCTTCTTGACATATCACATAAGTAAAAGCTTGAAACGTCTCAGGATGGTATTTTGTTATAGATGATCAATAGTATGTATTGTGACAATGGTCGCAGTTAGACGGTGCCATGTCTACATTTACTTTTCACATATTCTAGAATGTCTTTTAGGGAAGGACCCGAACTGACCATTACGAATGAGCATAAGCACGTTATACCTACATCGTGTCTTAAAATGAGCATGTCAAGCACGTTATATTTACATCGTGTCTTAGAATGAAAATGTGCTGGAGAAGCTTTAAAACTGTTGGGTGAATATATTATGCAAAATCCTGGTGAATGTAATGTTATTCATGTCGCATTTCCCCCAAAAAGAAACATCAATGCCATTGGACTTGAAAATGTCTAACAAAACGGTCAAATCACCGCTGATGGCCCAATTAGGTCCTTGCAATGACGGTGTAGCGTTCAACAAAAGACATGCTTCGTGTCGGTTGGACATATGACATATGATTCGCTGTAAATGTAAAGTTAAACAGGTTCTTCACGGCAACGACTTTTTCATAAATAGCCAGCGCATGCTCAGAGTTGACGCACAACAGCATGTGATCATCGCATATAGGACCAACGCATATATATGTTGGTGGAGAACAAGGAATTTGATTTTTGAAACCGGAACACGTATATTTCAAAGCAGCACTGGGCTTCATATTGTGCACAAGGGCGTAACTTTTTGAAAATCATTGGGTTGCACTTAGTTGTTAAGAGCCCCATTTGTACCACATCGCTTCATAGGTGTGATGGTAAATTCCCAAATCTTTAGGGTTGTAGCTACAGCCCCAATTTTCGTTAAAGTTCCACCCATGATTGTGCAATATGTGTTTGAAGGCATGCTTGTAGCCAAGGGCAAATATTGTAAAATAATCACCATTGTGAGAGTGATCTTTCTGTAAAATTTCTCCTCCGATGCCCTGCTTTCAATCATGCTACTTACAACATTCGGCCTGTATGTATGTATCTATAGATGCACAACGAGACAATCTAAAAATGGAGTCAGGCCCTGCTGCAATTCATTACCATTCTGACATTGACTCCTGCGCTCTGTACTCAGAGTACGTTCTCTGAGGAGGCCTATATCGCCAACTCCACGTGCCGGCGTCCGTTGCGCAAGGATCGTCAACACCCTAGCTGCACCTCCTGCCTGCAGAGCCTGTAGATTCAGTGAGTCCGTGTGCGGTGTGCCACTTCAGCGGCCATCTGACCTGTCGAGCGGACAGAACCGCCGCCCCCGCAAACGACACGCGGTCCGCCTGCAGGTTGAAATGTGAAATGTACTCGACCGTGACGTAATCAAACACGAAAACCAGCTGACTGTGACATAATCAAACGTGAAAATCAGCTGACTGTGACGTAATCAAACACGAAAATCAGCTGATTGTGACGCAATCAAACGTGATAATCAGCTGATTGTGGCGCTATCAAACCCGGAAATCAGCTGACTGTCGTGCTTTCAAACACGAAAATCAGCTGACTGGAATTCATATACGTGAAAATCAGCTGACTGGTGAGGTAATCAAACGCGAAAATCAGCTGATTGTGATGTAATCAAACGCGAAAATCAGCTGACTGTGACGTAATTAAACGTGAAAATCAGCTGACTGTCGCGCTATCAAACACAAAAATCAGCCTACTGTGGAGAGAAAAAAAATACACGCGAAAATCAGCTGATTCTGACGTAATCAAACGTGAAAACAGCTGACTGTCGCGCTATCAAACGCGAAAATCAGCTGAGTATGCAGTCTGCAGCAGCGGCAGACGCAGCGTAATTCAGAACGCAGCATCTTCTCTTGTCAAGAGAGCTAACAGTGGTGACGTCTTTCAAGGGTACCCAACACTCAGTGGCGGCTCGTGGTCCTCAAAGTACCTGAGGCCCAAGTTCGGAAGTTGCAACGGGTAGAAGCAGCTGCCAGTTTAGTTAAAGGGACACTCCCACCTTAACAACAAAAAGAAGGTAAACGTAGGCACGGACCGGTAGCTGGCGGGTGGATGGAAGACCCAGAGAATTTCGGTGATATGCCATGATAAAATGCACTGCGATGTGCAGAATGGGAATCACTCACACATCTTTTTTCTATGGCAACCAATTAATATTTCAAAGCACATTCTTCCTAAATAATAGGTGAAGCCCGGCCTCAGTTGCCTCATATGACGAGCCGCCACTGCAAACACTCCGCGAAAACATGGATGAATTCAAGCTGGCGCATTTTCATTTCGAAATCGGTCGCAGGGCACAACTAGTGGCTTGGTCTGGTATAAGCAGACCAATATGTAACAACCTGCGGGATGGAATCGCGGCAACGCCGTACATTTACACCGCAGGGTGGAATCGCGGCGTACTTTTACACCGCCGTCACTCGGCGCCGTCTGACGGCTTGTGACGTCACTTTATGCCCGTTTTCTGACATCACTCTACACCGTCTGACGTCACTCTACACCGTCTGACGTTCACATCAGTCTGTGTTCGGTTTTCAGATATGAACACCACTCTCGTCCTGTGCTGCATCCTGGCTGCGGCTGCCGCGGCGCCACAACACAGGAGCAGGCCGAATCGGTTCCCGCAGAGGGGCCAGGCGTTCCCGCAGAGGGGCCAGGCGTTCGGAATTGCGAATGCCGCCGTCTTGAGTGGCATCAGCACCGGACCCAACGGGTCCACCAACAGCGTCAGCAGCCTCAGCGCCAACGCAGGGGTGAGTGAGGGGAGGGTGAGAGGCAGGGGAGGAGTGAGCGGCAGGGGCAGGCGCAGGGGAGATAGGGAGAGGGAGGGAGAGTGGTGAAAGGGAGGGGTGAGCGGCAGGGGAGGTGTGGGAGGGAGAGGGAGTGGGCGAGGTGGGAGGGAGAGGGAGTGGACAAGAAGAGAGAGAGATGGAGGGACGCAGTGAGTGATCCGGTTGAAAGGGGCAGACAGGACTCAGACGGGGTACGAGTGGGGAAAGTTAAGGTAGGAGGGAGAGGGAGGCCGGGGGAAGTGGAGTTGAAAGTCGGAGCCGTCCTGAGTGGATGGATATTGTGGAATCGTGAAGTGCAGACAATCACCATGATGTTAATCAACCAAGGGAAAACACTGTGTAACGCCGCAGTGTAACGCTGCAGTGTAACTCCGCAGTGTAATGCCGTATGTGTCAATGTGTGGAGTATATCAGCGGCACCGAGTGCCGAGTTGTGCCGAGTGACGCAGCACGGATACCGCCGCTGAACCAAAGCCTGCGTTTCAGGGAGAAGTCAAAGGCTCTGGCTTTAGCCAAAACAACGCCAGCGCCTTCCACAGCAGTGTGCATACGCCGTTCGGGAGCTCCCAGCAGTCCGGCACGAACGCCGTCTCCAACCAGAACTCCGGGCGCCCACGTCCCTGCTTCAACTGTCGCGGAAAGTGAAGAGCGGCCGTGTTCGGTCAGCTGCCAGGTGGAGGATGAAACTCACCGGAAATTGCCGACAGGGATTAAGTCGATGTCGTGAAGAATCAACGAATGGTGCTTATTGGAAAGCTGACCAAGATTGCTGGTTCCTTCCCGTGTTTGTTTGTCATGCATCGAATGTGAAACTTCTACAATAAAATACCTGCGCCACGTTGACTTTTGCCATAGGATATGCTACCTTAAAAAAGTGTTGCAACACAATATACGACGTCGCGGTCATTGCGTTTCGCTGCCGCTGGTTCCGTTCCTATTCATCTGCAGTGAAGTTGCGCTCTGCTACTGCTGCCGACGTCAATGGCATCGTGCACCGGTGCACCGTGCCGGTGCATCGTGCACCGGTGCACCGTGCCAGTGCACTGAGCACCGGGAGGCGCCAGTTCGCCGGTGCCGGCCGACACCGAACGAGATGCGGTTTGGGCCAGTGACTATGACGCGCGAGGCATCCGGAGACTGCTGATCGTGGTGTTAGGTGATTCGGAGCTGATCCCTGTTAGCTGATCCGGAGACTGCTGATCGTGGTGTTGGCTGATTCGGAGCTGATCCCTGTTAGCTGATCCGGAGACTGCTGATCGTGGTGTTAGGTGATTCGGAGCTGATCCCTGTTAGCTGATCCGGAGACTGCTGATCGTGGTGTTAGGTGATTCGGAGCTGATCCCTGTTAGCTGATCCGGAGACTGCTGATCGTGGTGTTAGGTGATTCGGAGCTGATCTCTATTAGCTGATCCGGAGACTGCTGATCGTGGTGTTAGGTGATTCGGAGTGATCCCTGTTAGCTGATCCGGAGACTGCTGATCGTGGTGTTGGCTGATTCGGAGCTGATCCCTGTTAGCTGATCCGGAAACTGCTGATCGTGACGCCTGAAAAGGTGTCAGACTGCGCTGCATGTCACAAAAATAGTGCGGTACAGACTACTTACTTTATAATGGGCGTCAAATGTTGAAAACTGCACCGTATTATGTACTGCAGTAAGACGCCTTAATCGACGAGGACGAGCGAGCAGTAGAAACCAATTTCAGCTCGTCCCAGCCGTTTCTGAGTTACGGAACAGAGGTGTGCACGTGCGCACGTGCAGTGTGACCCAGAGTCAGGGGCGCAGCCAGACCTCCAGAAAGGGGGGGCAAGCCCCTGGGAGAAGCCCCACCCCAAACAAAATACTCCTGGATATGAAAAAGTCTACGGATTTCGGCCACTTTATTTTGTGAGGCCCCTTTTTAACAATTTTTCTTCGTCTACTTTTGATGAGCTGGATTGGACCAGGACCCTCAGTAGGCATTGTACTGAGCGCATTACTAATTTGTATTGTTACGTACAGGAGAGAAACCCTATCTTAGGTGACAACAGCTGAGGGTCGGCTTTTGAGTGTGGGGGCGGATGAAATGACAAAAAAATGTACCCCCATTTTGATACGTGTATGTAAGCCTTTGCAGCATTTTGTATGTGGATATTCTGTTATAGTATGTAGGTGTGCACTTGTTAGTTAGCGCCGAAGCGGCGCGAAAATTTTACGGTTTTGCCTGATAAAATCCAGAAATATTATGGGGTGGGCTAGCAACCCCTGGGCAGGCTCGAGGGCCCCGTTCACAGACTCAATGGCCCTCTGGATTAGCTGGATAGAGGATAATAAGCTAAAAATGTTATTAATTCAATTCAGCGTTACGACGAACCGATGACGATGACTATGTCTGCGTTATGACGATGACTACCGATGTGACGCCGCGAAGCGGCGTGAAAATGTTAATTTTAGGTCCTGGAAAACGAAATGTTAATATTGAAACCATACCGTGAGGTGAGATGGCTTTGGAAAGATGGTCCTGGCCTGTTTCCACTATTAGCTCTTCGGTCCAGCAAATTGTGCACCGCTGGAGCAGCTTCCAGATGCCGATCTCCTCGTCTTTACGTTCGCGTCACCTTTTTCGGAACTCGGCAAACTAGCTAAACATGTAGCCTGCTTGAAACTTAAAAGTTAATATTGTATGAAGGGAATGGGCTCTGGGGCCAGCAATTGCCGCCAAGGAGACCCTCTGCCAGACACTTAATTAAATTATTTTTCCCTTTTCCCAAATTTGTATAAGCAATTGCGAAACTTGTGTCATGCCGCGAAGCGACGCGACATTTTTCCAGTTTTTGACAGCTGGATTTGAACTGCACTGCAAAGTCAATTTTTACGATAAATTGTTAATTTTGCCCGCAAAAAGTGTGTGTGAGGGGGGGTCGACCCTCCCCACCTTCTAAAACTGGGGGAGTTTGCCCAGACCTCCCCCCCCCCCCCCCCCACCCCCGACACTCCCGTCGGCGACGCCCTTGGCTGACAAATATTGCCGCGCACACTCTCCTGAGAAGAAAATTGTTAAATTGTTTTCCACTACCATCACCCCCCCCCCCCCCGAATTCAAAAACACACCAGACTTATTAAATTACCATTTTTAAACCCAATAAAACATTGCACCAGGTGGGTCAGAGTACACCACATTACCGCTCATTATGACCGCGCCGACCACAGCTAGCAGGCGCTCCAGCTATAGCAGGCGCTCCAGGCGATGGCTAGCAACCCCTGGACAGGCTCGAGAACCCCGTTCTCAGACTCAATGGCCCTCTGGATAAGCTCGAGAGGGCCCTGAACAGACTCAATGGCCCCTTGCCAAGCCGAGAGGCCTCTGAGCAGACTCTAATAGCCCCTGGTCAGGTTCGAGAGGCCCCTG
>JAXIVJ010006355.1:0-67417 GCA_036785665.1 Chirona hameri | reverse complement strand
TGGCTGTCACGTTCATACGTTCATATAATGATATTTGACGCACGTGATTCCATTCTTTAATTTCTTTGAAAACCTGTTATTTCGTCATCACGAGCAGGATTTGGGAGAACGTTATTCTTGAAGTGGCTTGGCAGGCGCTTACTTCACCCGTGGCAGGCGCACAAATGTGCCCACTAATGAGGTTTTCATTTTCTATTCACGTAAATAATTTGTATGAACCGCTATGACATTTATTTACATCGAAACAATAATTAAGCAAATGTTATATCAACGCTGTGTATAGGTAAAGGAACAAAGCAACCTTATATTTCTGTAAAATTAATGACAGTGTTGAAAAACTGTGACAAAGATAAAGGGATTATTTTTACATGATATTGTTCTCCGATTTTGACAAGAAACGAACCCTGAATAAAGAAACATATATTTTTTAAAGGATTACCCCTTTTCAGCAGCTCAAGAAATTAAAATACCTACATAAGTACGTTTTATGAAAATGTGAATATTTCAAAATATCCATATATTCACTGGCATGCACATACGCACATGCACACACATACACACACACCAATACACGGGCGTGTGCGCCCGTGTACGCACAATGTGTGTGCGTGTGCGCGCTCGCGCACACGCACACACATATGTACCCACATACACACACACACACACACACACACACACACACACACACACACACACACACACACACACACACACACACACACACACACACACACACACACACACACACACACACACACACACACACACACACACACACACACACACACACACACACACACACACACACACACACACACACACACACACACACACACACACACACACACAACACACACACACACACACACACACACACACACACACACACACACACACACACACACACACACACACACACACACACACACACACACACACACACACACACACACACACACACACACACACACACACACACCACACACACACACACACACACACACACACACACACACACACACACACACACACACACACACACACACACACACACACACACACACACACACACACACACACACACACACACAACACACACACACACACACACACACACACACACACACACACACACACACACACACACACACACACACACACACACACACACACACACACACACACACACACACACACACACACACACACACACACACACACAACACCGCACGCACGTACGTACACCCACGCACGCACGAACGCACGCACGCACGCACGCACGCACGCACGCACGCACGCACGCACGCACGCACGCACGCACGCACGCACGCACGCACGCACGCACGCACGCACGCACGCACGCACGCACACACGCACGCACGCACACACGCACGCACGCACGCACGCACGCACACACACACACACACACACCACACACACACACGCACGCGCGCGCAGCCCACGCCCACGCCCACGCCCACGCCCACGCCCACGCCCACGCCCACGCCCACGCCCTACGCCCACGCCCACGCCCACGCCCACGCCCACGCCCACGCCCCACGCCCACGCCCACGCCCACGCCCACGCCCCACCGCCACGCCCACGCCCACGCCCACGCCCACGCCCACGCCCACGCCCACGCCCACGCCCACGCCCCACGCCCACGCCCACGCCCACGCCCACGCCCACGCCCACGCCCACGCCCACGCCCACGCCCACGCCCACGCCCACGCCCACGCCCCACGCCCACGCCCACGCCCACGCCCACGCCCACGCCCACGCCCACGCCCTCGCCCCGCGCCCGCGCCCGCGCCCGCGCCCGCGCCCGCGCCCGCGCCCGCGCCCGCGCCCGCGCCCCGCGCCCGCGCCCGCGCCCCGCGCCCGCGCCAGCGCCAGCGCCCGCGCCCGCGCCCGCGCCCCGCGGCCCGCACCCGCACCCGCACCCGCACCGCACGCACGCACGCACGCACGCACGCACGCACGCACGCACGCACACACACACACACACACACACAACACACACACACACACACACACACACACACACACACACACACACACACGGAGCCCCCGCGCTCACAGTTCAGTTCAGTTAGTTTCGGCTCAGAGTACAGTTCGCAGACGACACTCAAATACTTATCACAGGGAAAACACGACATTAAAGCAATGCTCACTCAGATGGAGCAAACACTTCTCATGCTCTTCAAATGGTTTCGTAATCACAACATGAAGTAAACGCCCACAACATGAAGTAAACGCCCAAAGAACACACGCTAGTACTCGGCAGAGGTCTATTTTTTCGGTAACTTGATAGCGAGCGTTGGCGACAGAGTTTACAGATTTTTGTCAGTGAAGCGACACATATTGGCCTTTGGGGAAGTTTATGCCGTTGTCGGAGGATCAGAACCCGGCCGAACCGAGCAAGAGAATGGACCTCGTTCGTTGCACTTGGTTGTGCGTCTCATGCTTTGTGAGAAAAAATACGTGGAAGTTTCAGTGGAAAAAGTGTGACTTGGGCGATTTTTTTTTTTAAAGCCTGAGGAAAATGGTCCCAAGTATGTTTTAAAGGTAGTTTTGCGATAGGTTAGATTGGTCTGAACATTGCTTGTGCGCCTTTGAAGCCACCCTTTCCTAGACTTTGGATCCGCCCTACATCGCCTCCTTTCGCTTTATCACCAGGGGCTCCGCCACAGGGGGCGTGTCCCCCAAAATTTAGCGACTTTTAACATTACGCCTATGGGCGTTGCATGGAAAGGATCGACTTCCGAATGCCTCTGCCCCCCCCCCCCCCTCCATTTTCGGAACGTGGCGGAGCTCTTGTCCATCACTGCCATAGGCGTACACAAGGGGGAGACGTGGCAATGGCCCCCCTTCCCCCTCCTGAAGGCCTGTTCGTGCCCCCTTTGGGCGAAAAAATTAATGATTTTTGTCACGTGACCCGTGAATGGAAAAAATCCAAGATGGAGGCCAATTTCGCCCCAGGACACTTCTCCCGAACGGCCACCCACACAACTACCACCGTCAACATCAACATACCATTGCTTTTTCATTTGACGGCGGGATTAACATTGTGGCTTTCCGAAGTGGATTGAATTTATGCTGGTGGTCGGATTTAATTTCTTTTGTTTAGAATATGTTCAACTATCAATAGATAAAGTGAGATGTGGGTACGAGGGATGTAAATATGTATAACGGGACAAATTTTGGCGCACCCAATGTTGAGAAGTTCAAAAAGCCAGGGCAAGGATGCTGATGAGGTGAGAGATAGCACATAGTCAGGATTTTGGCATGCAGTAATTTCCCAGGGGCAAGGGCGCCGCCACCTTCCGAAAGTGTGTGTGTGTGTGTGTGGGGGGGGGGGGGGGGGCAGAGGCATTCTGAAGTTGATTCTTTCCATGCAGCGCCCATTGATGATGATTGCCCATAGGCGTAATGTTTAAAATCCACAAATGTTGGGGGGGACACGTCCCCCCGTCCCCCTGTGACGGAGCCACTGCCCAGGGGCCATAGTCCTCTGGCAGACCTGAATTTTCCTATGCCCACCTTGTTTAGGGTCAACAATGGGCAACGGGAGGGGTGTACGCCGCACCCCCTTGGCTAATGCGCCTGTGGGTGAGTGGATGTTCCAATGTTAAAGCTGGCCCTGAAATATGTTTCACATGTCTGAAATATGTTTCACATGTCTGAAATATGTTGCACATGTCTGAAATATGTTTCACATGTCTGAAATATGTTTCACATGTCTGAAATATGTTGCACATGTCTGAAATATGTTGCACATGGTCTGAAATATGTTGCACATGTCTGAAATATGTTTCACATGTCTGAAATATGTTGCACATGTCTGAAATATGTTTCACATGTCTGAAATATGTTTCACATGTCTGAAATATGTTTCACATGTCTGAAATATGTTTCACATGTCTGAAATATGTTTCACATGTCTGAAATATGTTTCACATGTCTGAAATATGTTTCACATGTCTGAAATACGTTTCACATGTCTGAAATACGTTTCACATGTCTGAAATATGTTTCACATGTCTGAAATATGTTTCACATGTCTGAAATATGTTTCACATGTCTGAAATATGTTTCACATGTCTGAAATATGTTTCACATGTCTGAAATATGTTTCACATGTCTGAAATATGTTTCACATGTCTGAAATACGTTTCACATGTCTGAAATATGTTTCACATGTCTGAAATATGTTTCACATGTCTGAAATACGTTTCACATGTCTGAAATATGTTTCACATGTCTGAAATATGTTTCACATGTCTGAAATATGTTTCACATGTCTGAAATACGTTGTTCCAAATCAATCACTTTCATCCATAATATAGGTACATTTCATCCATAATATAGGTACAATTTCATCCATAATATAGGTACATTTCATCCATAATATAGGTACATTTCATCCATAATATAGGTACAATAAGCAGCACTAGTTCAGTAATTCACCTCCCCAGTTAATGGTTTCTTGAGGTCCCTAATAGAAGAAGAGAATATTATTATGATAGACATAAAAGTGGACCAGTAATACCAAAGCTATGACGTCACCAAAAATGATACACAATCAAACCTGACCTAACCTTTACAGCAATTACGGTTGCAGGGAGAGGGGCCCACGTTTAGAAGTTAGAACGCTCTGCTCGCATTTGCTGCTCGCTGGGCTGCAGAACCTACAGGGGGTTATCACCACCCAGACCCCCCCCCCCCCGCACCAAGGGCGGATCCAGCCGGCCATTTTGGGGGGCCAAACCGTTTTTTTAGCGGACCTTACCTACCCCCAATTTCGAATTTCTTCCAGGATTTGGGCCACTTTATTTGCAACCACACGATTTCGATTTTTTCCCCATTTTTTTTTTAGGTTTTCCGACCTTTTGGGATATCGAAAAGGAAAGATGTCAGCTTGCAGTTTGTATTGTTCCGACATTGCCTTACACTGATAAAAAACTATGTCAATTGTCAGCTGTACCCAGGGGCGTCGCCGATAATTTTTGAGTGGGGGGGTCGGCTGAAATGACGACAAAAAAATGTACCCCAATTTGTTATGCGTGTATTTAAGCCTTTGCAACATTTCTAATGTGGATTTGCATGTTATAGTAGGGTACTTGTTATTTAGCGCCGCGAAGCGGGCGCGATTTTTTTTTTGCTCGGGTTTGCCTGATAAAACCCAGAAACATAGGCATTCTTAGCTTCTTAGCCTTGTAGAGGATAATAAGCTAAAAATGTTATTCATTCAATCAGCGTTACGACGAAACGAAGACGATGACGATGGCTTCGTTATGACGATGGCCACTGATGTGACGCCGCGAAGCGGCGTGAACATTTTAACTTTAGGTCGTGGAAAACGCATTTTTAATATTGGAACCAGACCGTGAGTGGAGCCAAGCCTCAGGTAACCCCTTTTCTCCTGGTTGCACATCTCGGTATGATGCAAAAATGTTGAAATGAAGGTAGTTTTTAATATACATTAGCCTCGGATAGTAAATCACGATGGCCGGTGGCAGTCTGCGCTCAATAGTACATATGATAATAATAACTGTAGTCTGTATACATACCTATGTACCGAACTGTAACAAAACAACTGGTAACGGTGCAAATGGTTTCAAGTAGCAAGAGGCAGACCGACATTTCCGCGCATAAATGGTCCCTGTGGATCTGGAGGAGCCTGGGGGAGATGGCTTGGGGAGATAGTCCTGGCCTGGTCCCCACTTAATAGTGGGGCTTCGTGGCTCTTCAGTGGCTCTTCGGGCCAACAAGTTGGGCACCGCTGGAACAGCTTCCGGTTGCCGAAGTCCGCGTCTTTGCGTTTCGCGTCGCCTTTTTCGGAACTCGGCAGACAAAGCTAAACATGTTAGCCCGCTTTAAAGATAATATTTTATGAAGAGAGTTGGCCCTGGGGCCAGCAATTACCGCCAAGGAGAGCCTCTGCAAGACACTTAATGGAATTAATTTTCCAAATTTGTATATGCAATTGCGAAACTTGTGTCATGCCGTGAAGCGGCGCGAAATTTTTCAGTTTTTTGACTGAAGCTAGCTTGATTTTGACTGCTGCAATTTTGGGATGCCCAGTACCGTTCTAAAACGCAAATATAGCATGCATTAAATTTCACGTCTGGGGGGGGGGGGGACAAAACATAGTTTGGCCCCCCTTAAACAGGCTTGGGGGGGGGGGGCATGGCCCCGTACGCCCCCCCCCCCTGGATACGCCCTTGGTCGTGGGTCTAGTTATTCCTTCGTCGACGACGAAATCATTATTTATGAACGTGTTCATTTTTTTTCTTAAAATTTCACAGAACACGAATTTTATTGTTTTTTAATATGCGTTGAGGCTCATATTACAGTTATTTATACATCTTTTTTTTTGGGGGGGGGGGCAAAAGACATGTTGGCCCCCCCCCCTTCCAGGCTTTTGGGGGAGCCATGGCCGGATTGCCCCCCCCCCTGGATCCGCTAGTGCCCCCCACAGTCAAAGATATCCCACTTTTCAGTCTATCATATTATTAGTCAGCTGACTACTCTTCTTCTATTAGGGACTGATTTTGCAACCATGAAATAGATTTACCACATAATCTTTCTTCCAAAAATTAACAAAATTGCCAAAATTGACGACAGTAGCCATAATCTGAGCTTAGAACCAGTTTTGTAGGTAGGTTACATTGGTCTGGACCAGAATATGAAAAACTATTTATGGATGTTTTCCCAGGCAAGTTAAACATACGCTAAAATGTGTTTCTCACTAGATTTCAGCCCCTGTATTTTGCAGCCTTTGATATAAATATTGCTGAGGGGGGGGGGGGGGTCATACCAACCCTCTGCATGGTCACACAGGTATCAGATGCTGTTCTGGCGAGGATTAAGTAGTAGACTATATGTCTATTTTGAATTGTTTGTCTTCATGCTGCAAAATAATTGATGAGATGTAAAACTAAATCTTTGAAATAAACCACATCCCTGTGATTTAACATGGTCGAGTTAAGGGTGATACATGGCTGGAAATACCGCCAATCATCATCTGTTCACTAATTCTTGTTTTGCTGTGGTGTGTTGTTTTTGGTTGTCCATGGCAGTTCAAGAAAGTAACTATTCTTGGTGTTTCACAAGAATGTTCACAAGGTGTTCTGAAACACCAAGAATAGTTATTTTCTTGAACTGCCATGGACAACCAAAAACAACACACCACAGCAAAACAAGAATTAGTGAACAGATGATGATTGGTGGTATTTCCAGCCATGTATCACCCTTAACTCGACCATGTTAAATCACAGGGATGTGGTTTATTTCAAAGATTTAGTTTTACATCTCATCAATTATTTTGCAGCATGAAGACAAACAATTCAAAATAGACATATAGTCTACTACTTAATCCTAGTGGTAGTGTTGTATTTTTCATTTCATGACCTGGTCTCGGAGAGTAAAAATATATAGGTGGAGAGTAAAATTGTATTGTCAGGCAAGTTAAGATTTGCATTTTTGTTTTAATTATTTTACATGGAAAGTAAAAAAATCCTGATTTGTAATAGATGTTAATCCTTCTGAGGAAAATTGAATTATATTTTAACTACAATGTCGGTAAAATCAGGCGAAAGGAGAGCAAATTTCCTGAACAAATATGAAGAGAGCAAAATTCTTTGGACTCAAGAAGTCCAGAAAATGGTCCAAATTCCAAGGCTGTTCAGTGGTATACATTCATAGTGGTTAGTGATGTGTGGTGTAGGCAAGGGCGGCGCCACCTTCTGAAAGTTTGGGGGCGGGGGGGGGGGGGGGGGGGGGGAGGGGGCCGGAGGCATTCTGAAGTCGATTCTTTCCATGCAACGCCCATAGGCGTAAGGTTAAAATCGAAAATGTTGTGGGGGGGGGGGGGGGGGGTAGGGACACGTCCCCCCGTCTCCCCGGTGGTGACACCACTGGGTGTAGGTATATAATTCAACTGATGATATGATCTGCAAGTTTGCCAGGAAATGCATTTTGAGCAATTTCTCACACGTTTTAACGGTACACGGTCAACCGAACTAGTGACAACTGAACCAGTGACAACTGAACCAGTGACAACTGAACCAGTAACAACTGAACCAGTGACAGCTGAACCAGTGACAACTGAACCAGTAAAACTGAACCAGGGGACTGAACCAGTGAGAAGTGACAGCTGAGGTCGAATTTTGAAGTTGACCTAAACCGGTCACCATTAACCCGCGCGGCGCTGGGGTCTCCAGCCGAACGCGCGGCGCTGGGGTCTCCAGCCGAACGCGCGGCGCTGGGGTCTCCAGCCGAACGCGCGGCGCTGGGATCTCCAGCCGAACGCGCGGCGCTGGGGTCTCCAGCCGAACGCGCGGCGCTGGGGGGTAAATTTTACCCCCCTCGTATCTTCCGAACCAATAACCGCAGCGAGACGCGCAATGCAGTGATCGCAAGCTCTCAACGAGAAGAATCGAATGCATACTCGAAATTCTTAAAATAAGGTCACATGTCAGGTCACGGTCAGGTCAAATTGTAGTATTTACAAATAAGTATTTGAGTTTTTGGGCTATACTTTCCATCCAAAGCCTTATATTGCAACTATTATCTCACAAAGTGCTCCAGAGTGTAAAATGCATTTCCCGCATAAGTAAAAGTGAAATTGTAAGCAAAGGTCAAGGTCAAGGTCAGGTCACACAAGGTCACAGGTCTACGAAAGCCATGCGACACATGTTGTATGGGTTATTTTACACGTATAATTCGATAGAAGCAGCCATTTCACAGCCTGACACCATATAATCGTCCTCAGGTCAAGGTCAGGTCACAATAAGGTAACAATTTGAAATTGATTAATCTAAATAAACATTGCATATTTCTAGACTAGTTTTGTCTTCGAAATACAGTGGTGGCATTTATTTGTCTGTATCTGGTCAGTAAAAGCCAAAAAAAACGCAATTTAAAAAAATGACGTCATGAGTTACTTGTTCTTAAAGAGCCATAAGTCAGTCAAAAATAAAGAAATTGCTTTGAAATTTGGTTTGAATATCGTTCATACTCGGTTCTCTAATATATCTTCCGTTTTTTTGTTGTTGAAAATCTTCAAACAAAAAACTTTTGTGGAAATTCTTCCCCAAAATCAGTTTTTTGCATTCTTGGGGGTCAAAAACCCAAAATTGTGAAAATCTGAGATAGCTATGTCAAAGACAATGTTATTTCCCTTCTTTTGACGCCTTTTATTTGCAAGCAGTAACACGCTATTTTCTGCGATTTTTTTGTTAACATTTAACGTTTTTTCACCAAAAATGACATGGCATGACGTCACAAAACGTCATTATCTGCCAAAAAAATCGCGAATTAAAAAAAACAAAAATGGCAGAAGACGTAGAATTGATGCACCATAAGCTACCGTAAGTTTCACTTTGATATCTGTCATAGTTGTCAAGTTATGGAGAAAATCCGGGGGGGGGGGGGGGTAAAATTTACCCCCCAGCGCCGCGCGGGTTAATATATTGCGAAGCGTCTTGATGAGACAAATACGATTGTGTTAAGATAAGAAGTTATTCATATAATATACTGATAAGAAGTTATTCACCAAAACCTTTTTGGAAGAAAATGCCATCGTGACATTTGCTGACTTCGGAGCCTAAACTATTGACCTGAGCTAAAATTTGGGAACACCAACGGCGATTGGATTTTTAATGAGCTTTCTATTGTTGTTTTTTTCTTCTGTTTGTTCCTAGCTATCATAGTTCCCAAGATATTTGGGAGTTTCAGGAGCAAAGTCCTATACTTGTAAAAATTGACCTTTGATGACCTCTGGTGACCTCAATATTGACCAAGACAAATAACGACCGAATAGTTTCGACATGATTTTTGAAGAGCATTCGACGGTGTTTTTGGATTCCGCATACTCCATAGGAGCTGAGTTAGAAGCGTGCGACATAAATTGCCCTAGATTCGTCGTGAGCGACAGATATTTCTGATCCATTTATAGAGCTCTGGTACTCGGAACCCCGGCCATGCTGAGCAATCTTCAACCGGTACAGCTTAGTTTGTATGGCAGCACTGTGCATGACTGGCGATCAGCCAGTCATGACTGGCGATCAGCCAGTCTGGCAGTTTCAGGAGCTTCTCTCCGTGGGGGAGGGGATCTTTTTGTGAAAAAGTACCCCTTTTTCTCGTGTATTTGGGCCAGTCGCCTTATTCTGGTATTCGAGCTTAAGTAATTCACTTTTCAAATTCACAAACAAATGATTTTATGGAAATTTGTCCGAAAAAAAACATTGTATTTATTTTTTATTTTTGGGGTTAAAAACCAGAATTTCGAAAATTCGAAATAGCCATTTTGAAGTGAATGTCATTTTCTTTCTTCAGATGTTTTTATTTGCAATTTGCTTCAAAACTCTATTTTCTACAATTTGTAAAACATTTATAGTTTTTCCACCAAAAATGGCATGACATGACGTCATTAAAGCGTCATTATCTCACAAAATACTAGATCATTGTCATTGAAATTTGGTAGGAAAACGTAGAATTAATGCAGAATAAGGTACTGAAAGTTTCACGTTCGTTGATATCTATTATAGTTTTCAAGTTAATGAGAAAATCCAGGATGGGGGGGGGGGGGCAGATTCTGCCCCCCCCCCCCCGCCAGCAATTGTTTCACCGGGGCACCGGGGCTGCTTGAATTGCATCAGGTGCGCTGTTTTGTCTATCATTGAAAGAAAGGGATACATACAAACTTCAAATTAAATTACTCGAGAGAAAAAACCTCCGTTTTCCTGAAGTTTTCTCCTAAGATCATGTTTTTTTCACGTTCAGTGCAGGGAACGCGCGGGAGGAGGGGGAATACTTGTATTGAATGCCCTCCCCCCCCCCGATTCCTGTGGGGAATTTTTCCCTGATGCCCCCCCCCCCCCCCCTGGATCCGCCAGTAGTCCAGCAGTTGGACACCGCTGGAGCAACTTCCGGGTGCCGATGTCCGCGTCCTTGCGTTCGCGTCGCCTTTTTCGAAACTCGGCAGGCTGGCTAGCTAAACATGTAGCCTTCTTGAAAATTAACATTTTATGAAGGGAGTGGGCCCTGGGGCCAGCAATTACCGCCAAGGAGAGCCTCTGCCAGACACTTAATGGAATTCATTTTCCAATTTTCCAAATTTGCATAAGCAATTGCGAAACTTGTGTCATTCCGCGAAGCGGCGCGACATTTTTGATTTTTTTTTTACTGTGGAATGTGGATGTCTGTATTTTGACTGCTGCAACGGGATTTTTTTTAACGATAAACTGTTGACTTTCTCCGCAAAATTGTTAACTTTCCCAGTTTTCTCCTAAGATCATTGCTTTTCACGTTCAGTACAGGGAACGCGCGGGGAGGGCATACTTGTATTGAATTACCCCCCCCGATATTCCTGTGTGAGAGGGGGGGGGGGCATTTGCCCCTGATCCCCCCTCCTGGATTCGCCAGTGCTGTGCATGACAGCCGAATGGATAAGAACCTGGGCGTATTGATTGATAGGCACCTTAACTACCTAACACATATCGATAAACTCACACAGAAATGCAACGGTGTCCTCATCGCCCTAAGTCATGCCAAACATTTTATGGCCCATTGTCCAGGCTCTAGCCGACTGTATAGTGAGATATTGTATCTCAGTGTACGGCACATGTATACGTATAGAGACGCAACTGCACCGAGTTCAGAAAATACCGATTTTTTGTTCCCGAGTCGTTACCGGGCGACGGCAACACGACCACATATCCGACGCGTTTGAAGACCTCGGATGGTTCCATGCCCATGAACGGACGCAATACCGCCAGCTATGCGTACTACACCACACGTTGATCACTGGACAAGCTGAGCAGCTGACAGCAACATACGGCCATGCAGCCAATCAGCGTCATAAACACGACACAAGGCGGGCAGCCGAACTCACGCTACCACGCATCCACAACGAAGCCGGGCGCGGACGATTAAATTACAATACTGTACGCACTTACAATTCGCTGCCATTTGCACCCCACCCCGCAGCGGTTAGGCCACAGCTAAAGAAGTATAGGCTTACGAAAAGGCAAACACCGAACTAGACCCAATGTCACAAGTGTGCATCTGTATGGCTGTACGTCTACATCTGAATGTGACGTGTGTGCTGGTGTATATGCACGCGTGAAAGTATGTGTTACGAGTGTGCATGGCTGTGTGTATGCATGCGGGTATGTGCCAACGTCTGTGCGTGTTGAAGTGCTTGTCACGAGTTGTATAACATCGCCACTCATACCCATTGTGTCTAGCTCACCCGACGTGCAAATGTGAAAAGCCTCATCATGTGGATCTTTTGCGAAATACATCTGAATCTGAATATGAATCACGCACACGTGCACACACGCACACACACAAACACGTTGCAACTAATATGGTTGGTAAACAATAAAACAAAACATGTGGGACACCACCAAGACGTAAAAACCTTCACAAATAGTGCATGCGTGTAATGGACCCTCAGTGGAACGTCAGACGATTCGTCTGGTTCAAAGTGGTGCTCGTAGTATGTCACGCGTGTAATGGATCGTCAGTGGAACGTCAGACGATTCGTCTGGTTCAAAGTGGTGTTTGTAGTACGTCACGCGTGTAATGGACCGTCACTAGAACGTCAGACGATTCGTCTGGTTCAAAGTGGTATTGGTAGTATACGTCACCGCTTACACGGCCACTGCCACGAGAGTCCGGCTGCAGGGGTCGGTGGAGACAGGCTGAGGTGTACCGCCGCTCCTCAGAAGAGGTCAGCTGCCAGTGGGGGGGGGGGGGGGGGGGGGACTCCCAACTGGCTCCATGAGCTCAGCACATCCGTCTGAGATCAGAGGGCTCAGGGTCAGCATGCAGCATCGTTACCGAGCTTACAGCAAATACCATCCGCAATAGAGGATCTCCAGTCACATCGGCCCATGTCAGCCGTCTGATGGAGAGTTTATATTATAGCTTACTGTTGGCAGCAGGAGCAGCGGACGTTACTATGACTGCGGTTTTGGCCAGACCGAACTATCTCTGAAGGCAAAACTGGCTATACCGGTGCTTAACCCGCCATTAACCCTATTCCCTGCGGGCGGCCAGAATTACGTAAACCTGCGGGGGGCAGATCTCTGCCCCCCAGAGATCTCGATAACTGTTTTGGTTGATTTCGATGGGGAAAACGCCATTCGATTCGTCATGACAAGATCTCTCTTTTTAGACCCCATAATTTTTGTTTTGTTCAAAAATGGGGGGCCAGGGGGCAAAAAATCCGAAAATTTTGGGTGTTTTTTAAAAGTCATTGCGGCCATGTGGCTCGACATATTTTCATGCCCTAAACGTTTTTGAGTTTCAAATGTACTGGTCTTTAATATATCAAAAGATAAAAAACAAAATAAAAATCATAGACGTTTTCAGGGAATGTAAAACGGGTTGATTTTCTGAAGAAGAAAAAATGTGCTGTTCGTGATTGTTTGGGACGACATGAACGTCACATGTGGGCATTATATGCTGTAATTGGTTAAATTTGATATATTGCGCATTGGCGGATCCAGGAAAAACATGGGGGTACTATGCGCGTAACGCTTTTATCATCTTACTAATTTGAAGTTGGACCTAATTTGAGGGTGGGTATCACCTCCTATTTTTTATCCTGAGTGCACCTCTGCCACACAAAAATATGTACAATCCCAGTATCTATGATGCATATTGTATTGACATTGTTTCTGAGGCATGCATTGCACTGCAAACCACAAAGGAAGTATGCGCCGCAAAACCGCATTCGTAACACCCTCCCCAAAACAGGAGCCTGAAACCGCTTCTGCCAGATTGATTTTGTCAAAATTTTGACACAACACGCGCCATTCAATTTTGTGAAAAGTCAAAAAGTTTCAGGACGCCGGGCCTAACGATTTAGAAGCGGCAAGTGGAAAACCACCGGAGCCCTGTTTCACCAAGTGAATATATTCATGCCGTACTTTCGAAAAGTACGGCATCCAAAGTATGACAGTAATACTATTCTGTTTCACCACGGGAATATATTACTTGCCGTGGGGAATATATTCCAAGAGAAATATTCGCGCATGCACTCAGAGCCGCGCGCTGATTGGCTAGCGGGCGGCACTATATTTTCCGTCTGCAGACGTAAATAACGGAAAATATATGCATATCTATATTTTTGAGATATGTTAATATTTTTATATTGATTTATATTTGTATTTATATATAATTACATGGTTTTCAAAGGATTTGTATTTATATTTATATTTTCTTGGAATGACGCATGCGGCGCCGGCATTCGAAGGCCGATATTGTAAACAAGCAATCTCTTCGCCGGCTTTACCGTGCCTGGTGTAATTATATGGCTTTTAGCTACTATCTATCAAACTTAAGTGGTTTCCTGCTGTTTTTATGATTGACGTTAACATTTAGATTGTTTTATTCGCTAAGGTAATTGTTAAGTCTTCAGCGCCAGAGCAAGAGTCAATCGCCGGTGACTGCAAGTGGAGAAGTTCAAGTTCGCCATAGTGCGACATTAACGCGGACCGACTTGCCATCAGTCCGAAGTAC
This sequence comes from Chirona hameri, assembly GCA_036785665.1. Lineage (NCBI taxonomy): Eukaryota > Metazoa > Arthropoda > Thecostraca > Balanomorpha > Balanidae > Chirona > Chirona hameri. Next base: position 52,876 of record JAXIVJ010006355.1, on the reverse strand, counting down.
GGCCTTGGTCCGAAGTATGAAAACAAAAGGCTATGAAGATAAACTGCGGAAAACATTTGCTGAAGAAACAGCGTGGTGGCGTCGGGTAACAAGCTGTGTAGTGTGGAGATATGCGTGTGTTTTATCTTGACTATGACTGCGACAGCAGTTTAACAGAGGATAGCAGATCGAGACAAAAATCATATTCGAGCGAGATGCTGAGCGTTTTAGTAACTTGAAAATGAATATTCTTTGAAGGTATCTTCCGTGTGTATCATGCTCTGAAAAATATGTGTTGGTGACCGCAGCCTGTCGCGATGAGCACATACATTAATATACCATTTTCTTGTTGTGAGTTTTGTGGCAGACGCACACTATTCTCCGCAATATTTCGTTTCCAACATTATATTGGAATAATTGAGAGCTAGGTAGTTACGTTGTTTTGATTTGATGCTTCTGCTGCCATGGAAATGTAGACTCATCAGGTTTATTTGAATTATGTATTAAATAAGCAGCCGGTCCACGGGTGCTGCGATGGCTGGCGAAAGTGATAGAGCGCCGGGCCCGGGATCCGGTGGTCGCGAGTTCGAGTCTCGTCCGCGCCACTTTTTGAGATATGCGGTTAAAATACATACAGTGAAAGACCATCCCAAGCTTTTATTACGACCAACAGGCAACATACGAAATACCTATATCTACCTACCGTCCTTTCTATATCTACCGTCCTTTCTATGCAATTTGTAAGTAAATATTTATCTCACCTAAATAGTTATCGGCAGACAAATCGGCATCACCGTTTGAACGTGGTTGAAAACGCGTTTTCTACAAATGGGCCCAACATGGCCTTCACCAGCTTCAACTTCACCTTCCATTCTCCAGAACAACGACGCTCAAAACAGATGCCAGCAAAAACACCAACAGGAACAGTTGAAAATGCAAAAAACGAACGACACAACAATGAATAATAAAACAATAAATATGCCACTAAAATGCACTGTCCAATCTATCCGTTGATGATTCAATAGCAATATAACCCGCACTGAGCTTGGCGCTGAGGATCCAAAGTATGCCACTAAAACTGGCATACTTTGAATGTCAGCAAACTCGGCAATCAGCTGGCTAAACAAGTAGATCGGCCGGTCGAAATGGAATATATTCCAAAAATGCCGTACTTTGGCTGTCATACTTTAGATGGCATAAGTATTCCAGTACAGCATTTGGTGAAACAGAATATGTCATAGTATGACAAAAGTGGATATGTACGGCACCGAAAAGGAATATATTCACTTGGTGAAACAGGGCCCAGGGGGCAGAATCTGCCCCCCGCAGGATTAGGGTTAACTGGAGGGGGGGGGGGGGGGGGCGTTTAACGCCCCCTGATGAACATTCATAATAGCTGTTTTCCCGAAGGATTATTGCGCTGAAAAGTTTCTGAAAGATTCTGAAAGTTTTGAAAAACTACACAACTTTTAAATGCGATTTTTGGCTAGAAATGTCCCTCATAATTTTGTAATATATTTGTCAGAATAAAATATGTTGACGAAATTGCAGTTTGGTGGTAATATGCAAGATAAGTATTGATAGAATATTCTAGAAAGTTTCAAGAAGATTCAGGAAGTTTCAGGAAGATTCTATCAATACTTATGTGGGCATTATAGTCAGGTCATATTCGTAGCTTATTACCACCAAACCGCAATTTTGTCAACATATTTTATTCTTACCAACATATTACAAAATTATGAGGGACATTTCTGGCCAAAAATCGCATGTAAAAGTTGTGTAGTTTTTCAAAACTTTCGGAATCTTTCAGAAACTTTTCAGCGCAATAATCCTTCGTGAAAACGGCTGATAGCTAAAAAGCCAATAGAGCTATCAACGTGAAACTTCAGGCACCTTCTTCCACATCGATTTTACGTCTTCTGTGCATAAATAAAGCAATGTCGTCGAACAAAATCGAGATGTAGCGAATTTAGTGACGACACTACACATGAGTTTTACAGAAAATCAGCTGCATTTTAACAGACCGTACAGATGTTATATTTTGAGCAAAAAACAATCCAAAAACTTCAAAAGATAGAAAATATCAAGGGCTACAACATGACTCTCTCGGATTGTTGACAATTTTGGTTTTTGACCCAACAAAATTAAAATAAAACGATTGTTTAGTAAAAATACCAACAAAATCAAATTTTTGAAGGATATTACAAAAAAGGAATATATGTCATAACCACATATGGGCAACTACCATACCAAATTTCAAAATTATAGCACCATTGTTGACCAAATTATGGCATCTACATGGGTATGAGTATGGATAACTCATGAAGTTGTGGTGCCCATCTCATAATCTGGCTGTTGCGTCCCCGTCCCCCCGACACTATCTCATAAGTCGATCCCCCACCAGACCTCTGCTGATACCATGACCCGAGCGGCGGCCGCCGACGCCATGCCAGCTACCGCCGTCCCGGCAGTTAGCTACGTCAGCATTACAGGGAATAGTTCACTTTTAACATGGGGTTTTGGACTGAGATAACAGATTTGTAGAGCAGATATAAAAATGGGTTGTGGTGAAAGAATTACCTCCCTACGTTAAGTAATTTCAACACAGGACTAGTGGGCCCGGTTTCATGCCCGTTGTTCCGGGCCACGATCGGGACATGAACGCTCGCCGCCGCAGGCAGGTACATTCTCTGCCACGTAGTCTCTGATCACGACGCCTCGTTAATATCCGCTCAGTCGCCCGGGCGGCGCGGCGGCCCCTTATCAGAGACTGTACTTGGCGTCAAGCGGAGTCAGAACGCCAGCTGCTGTCGTACGATTTCTCGTGAAATGCAAAGAGAAACTTATTTCTTTCTCGACATATATGATCAGTTGTCCAAACGAAAGTCATATTCGTAGCTTTGAGCTCAAGATGGTAGAATTTCAAGACGACTTTCAAGGTGAATGCTATATTTCCTTTAACAGAGAGCCACCGTCGGACGTCCACCCTGTGAACCTGTGACGCCGTATTCCGGTACGTCAGAATGATGCGCAGTAATGGCTTCGACCGATTGGCTCGCCTTTCGACCAATCAGGAATAGCCTTATATACAACAATAGCATTTCGACCTCGCTGCGCAGAGACCGAGGTGATATACGGGCGGATCCTGACCCATGAGACAGAGGTATCTCTCACTCCTTCTTCCGTGCACGCTCTCACCGATCGGATGTGATTCTCTGTCGCTCCCCCAAAATATACATCAGTAGTCAAGATGTGTTCATTACCAAACGAACGTTAGCACCCGGTAGTGCTACAAAGTCATATTTTGAAATTTCGTTTTTGTTTTGCTTTTATTAACCAGATACAGACAGTACTGTATACTGTGTACTGCCAGTATTGTATTTCCGATACAAAATTTGTCTAGAAACATCCGTTTTTTTACTTAGATCTATTAATTTCAAATTTTGGCCTTCAGTGACTGAATTTGACACTAACTTCACGTAAATGAAGTCAGGCGGTAAAATGACTATCACTATCGAATTATACGTGGAAAATAACTCATAAAACATGCGTTGCATGACTTTCGTAGATATTTTGCGCATAGTAACCTTTCGTGACCTGACCTTGACCTTTGCCAACAATCTCACTTTAGCCCATGCGGGATGTGTATCATACCTTTGGCAGCACTTTGGGTGATCATGATCGTAATCGAAGAATTTCGATGGAAAGCATGGGCCAATACGCTCAAATACGTCGATTTTTACCATTAAACTGACCGTGACCTGACATGTGACCTCACTTTGACATTTTTGAGTATGCTTGAGATTTGTATCATTGAGAGCTTTCGAATGCCGCCTGGTGCGTCTGGCTGCGACCATTGGTTCGGACGATAACCAGGGGGGGCGTTTAACGCCCCCCCCTCCCCCAGTCAATGTTGTTCGGCTGAGACTCCAGTCAATGCCGGGTTAAGTTTTCATCTCGAGACCGCAACCAACATTTTTCTTCAAGCCGAGCCTTATGGCTTGTGACATGACATGATGCATAATATTACATTTTAAGTGTTCGTTGACACAAGCAGAGCGGAAGGGCTACCAGCGCTCCGCCGCGAGGGGAGCGACCGGCGGTACACAGACCGCCGGCGCGGCGCACCAGTCTGCGTGTGAGTGCTCCAGGAGACGCACGCACACGCTCTGATCCCAACGCAGTGTCGCCATCCCGGAGCATGGAGGAATTTGCGTACGCCATCACCGGTGAGTGTCCTCCCCCTGTGCGCTGTAGCGCGGCGTGGCAGTAGTCACGCCGCCGACTACACCTACTGCTCCTCCAGGTGTATACACGCCCGCCGCACGGCCCGCGCCCGGCACGCGCCTCATCCGCTGATCGTGTGGGTCGCCCGTGTCCCGCTGTTACCTGCCCCAAGTGCAGTCACGCTCGCCGCACGGCACGCGACTCATGCGCTGATCGTGTGACGCGCCCGTGTCCCGCTGTTACCTGCCCCAGGTGCAGTCACGCTCGCCGCACGGCACGACTCATGCGCTGATCGTGTGAGTTGCCCGTGTCCCGCCGTTACCTGCCCCGAGTGCAGTCACGCCCGCAGTTCGGCACGCGATTCATACGCTAGTCGTTGAGACACCCGTGTCCCGCAGTTACCTGCCCCGAGTGCAGTCACGCTCGCCGCACGGCACGCGACTCCTACGCTGAACGTGGGAGCCGCCCGTGTCCCGCTGTTACCTGCCCCGAGTGCAGTCACGCTCGCCGCACGGCACGCGACTCATGCGCTGATCGTGTGAGTTGCCCGTGGCCCGCCGTTACCTGCCCCGAGTGCAGTCACGCTCGCCGCACGGCACGCGACTCATACGCTGAACGTGTGAGCCGCCCGTGTCCCGCCGTTACCTGCCCCGAGTGCAGTCACGCTCGCCGCACGGAACGCGACTCATACGCTGATCGTGTGGGTCGCCCGTGTCCCGCTGTTACCTGCCCCGAGTGCAGTCACGCTCGCCGCCCGGCACGCGACTCATACGCTGAACGTGTGAGCCGCCCGTGTCCCGCCGTTACCTGCCCCGAGTGCAGTCACGCTCGCCGCACGGCACGCGACTCATACGCTGATCGTGTGGGTCGCCCGTGCGTTGCCTGCCCCAGGTGCAGTCACGCCCGCTGCACGGCACGCGCCTCATCCGCTGGTCGTTGAGACGCCCGTCCGTGTCCCGCCGCTACCTGCCCGAGTGCAGTCCCGACCGGCGCATGGTCCGCGACCGACCGCAGAAACTTCGTGCCGCCCGTGTTCCGCCGCTCCCTCCACCAGGTGCAGTCACGCATGCCGCACGGCACGCGGCCCGCCAGCGGCCGCTCGTACCTGTCCGGGCCCGCCCGGGCCGCCCGTGACGGCGCTGGGCGGGGGCGCTGACCGGCCGCCCGTGTGCGTCTTCCCCGTCGCCTCCCGTCCACCATCTGTAGCGGCGGCGTCTTCCAAGGAACCTAAGTCAACACGGTTGTTAAGGGGTGCCAACACGCCGGGCCGGTCGCCGCCCCGCCGCCCGACACCCTTGTCGGACACTGGCCCCAGTATCCGGCGCTCGGGTGACATGGTTGTACGCCGGGTCGGTCCCCCCGCGACGACAACAACAGCTGGCCCACTGGCTGGGTGCTGCCGGGCTTGTGTGCCGTCGGCGCCGCGGGCCGGGCGGCGCCGGACCGCCGGTGACGTCAGGGGGACCCGGCCACGCCCGCCAGGGCGTGCCCGCGGCCGGCAGTCGCCCCGCGCGTGTGCCACCCTGACACAGGTCGAGCCATGGACCTGCTGTTTGTCGGGTTCCCGGGGCCAGGACTGCACCCCTGCCGCGGCCACTCCGCCTTGGAGCGTGCCACCCGACAGCTGCTGGCGAACAGCTTAGCGCCTGCGTCCCACAAGGCCTACCGCGCCGGTCAGGCCTGCTATCGTCAGTTCTGCACCAAGTTCGGTCTCGCCGAGACGCCTGCCAGTGACGCCACGCTGGCATACTTTGTCGGGCACATGCACAGTCGTGGCCTTGCGCTGGCCACGGCGCGGCAATACATCGCTGCTGTGCGGCGTCTACACCTGCAACGCGGCTATCCCATGCCCCCCGGGCTGCCGCCTTTCGCCGACACCGCACTGCAGGGCTACCAGGCGCGCGGGCCGCAGCCCCCCGCAGCTCACCTACGGCATGCGCTCACCGCCGACATCATGGTCCGGCTGAAAGCGGGGCTGATTGCTACCGTGCCCGGGGTCTGGGAACGGCGCTGCATCTGGGCCGCGGTCACGCTGGCTTTCTTCTGCGGCCTACGGGCGACCGAGTACCTCGTCACCGGGCCGGGCCGCGGTCTCCGCCGCGTGGATCTGCAAGTCTCCCCGACGCAGTGCCGCGCACGGCTCCGCCTACAAAAAACTAACCAACACGGCCCCCCAACCTGGGTGTCGGCGCCGGCCAACGGCGGTGACCTCTGCCCAGTGAGGAGTCTTGGTCCGTACTGCGCCGCCCGAGACCAACTCTACCCGGCTCATCAGCCCCTCTTCCTTCTCGAGGACGGCCAGCCCCTCACGCCCAGCCACCTCAACCGTGTGCTGCACTCCGTGCTGGGTCGGGGGTTTTCATCTCACTCGCTGCGGATAGGCCTCGCCACCGCAGCCGCCGAGGCCGGTGTCGATGACGTCACCATCCAGCGGCTGGGCCGTTGGCGCAGCGCCGCTTTCCATGGCTACGTCCGGGCTCGGCGGCCGGACATGGACCGGGCCCTGCTCACCATCGCCGGAGCCTGCATGGGCGCACCGTCACACCGGCCGCCGCCGATGCCGGCCCACGGACTCGCCGGTGCGTGCCACGGCAGCGACGCGCCGCGGGACAACCGCCTGTTTGTAAGTTTCCCCGTACGACCTTCCCTTGTTGACTCCCGCGGCCGTGCTACCCCCCGTCTCGGTCCGCCCTGTCCGCCCGCGCCGGCCGGAATGATGTCTTCCATGCCACCGCGGTGTCGCGCAGTTCCCCGCCGGTACCAGCCCGCCTGACTGCCCCTTCACGCCCGACAGGCCTCCGTGACCTGACACCCCCGAGAGCCGCACCCGCGCCAGCCGACACCGTCGGTCGCCGCGCGGCGCCGGACGGACCACCCCAGGCCGCGGCCGCCTGCCCCGGCCCTGCCGTCACATATAAATATGAAGCATGTAGATTAGTGGTTGACTTTGTCAGGAGTACCAGCCACTACACTCCATAAAGCTGAGGCTAGATGTCTATAAATAGCGAGATTTGCCGCTCACGATGAATCTAGGGCATTTCTGTCGCACGATGAAAACTCCCCGGTAAGAATTGTCACCACATATCAAGCAAAATACTTTCAGTTAGACGCCTGGATGGGCGTTTCAGGAGCGAAGCCAGGTGAAGCACAATGGATGCAAAATTTGAAATCAGCGTCACACAATGTCATGGAAACTACCAGATTCCAAAAAGGTCATCTCAGATTATCGCAGGTCAGTGTCCTCGGTTGTTCTGTGAAAATGGATAACCCCAGTATAACATATAACCATGTAAAATGGATGTCATATTTTAAATCAGCGTCACAAATGTCCTAGAAACTGCCATAGGGAAAAACAAGTAATATCAGGTCATCGGAGGTCAGTGACCTCAGTTGACCTCTGAAAAGGTCAACTGAGGTCACAATCTCAGTGGAAACCATATATGTCACCTGTTGACACCTGTGCATATGCTCCTGAGCAGCTAACACTCGGAAACTGCACAAGTTACAAGCACCGATACTACGGGACGCCAGTTGCGCCTGGCATGACCTTGAGAAACATGTCATAGGTCACGGGTCATGGGGGATAGAACTTAACAAAAGTTGGGAGTATGTGTCAAATTGTTCAAAAGTTGCATTGTTAAAAGTGTGCAAAAGTTTGCAAAAGTTACTGAAAGTTGCATTGCAATCGGTTGATAAATACGAGAGTTATTTTCGAAAAAGCTTTCATGCGACACTCACTGCGACACTCACCTTCGCTACAAGCTTGCTACCACTCGCTAATAACGTAAGTCAATGGGCCCGCTACCGGCCCGCTACCAGGCTGGCCTGTCGCGCGGTTTCCCTCATTCTAATTGCCACCGGCTAGCGTAAAACACGACATAAGTCAGTCCAAAATATAGATATTGCTTTGAAATTCGGTTTGGGTATCGCCCATACTTGGTTCTCCAATATATCTTCCGGTTTTTGAATATATTTGAGAGAAGAAAAAAATGTGGAAATTTTTCAACAAAACATATCACATTTTGTTTTCTTAAATATATTCAAAAACCGGAATATATATTGGAGAATCAAGTATGGACGATGCCCAAACCAAATTTAAAAGCAATATCTATATTTTTTAATGATTTATGTTCAGTTTTACGCTACCCGGTGACAATTAGAATGCGGGAAACCGAAATACGCATACCGGCAGCGAAAACTGATCGCCCCAAAGAAACGCCGCTGCTATTAATTCAAAATCGTAGACAAATGAGAAACATGTTTACATGTTTTTCAGAGTTCGAAGATTTTCACCGGGCTGTCGCTCGGAAAGTGGGAGGAGCTTGTTTGTGTATGTGTGTGTGTATGTGTGCGTGCGTGCCTGCGTGCCTGCATGCCTGCGTGCCTGCGTGCCTGCGTGCCTGCGTGCCTGCGTGCCTGCGTACCTGCGTGCCTGCGTGCCTGTGTGCCTGCGTGCCTGCGTGCCTGCGTGCGTGCGTGTGTGTGTGTGTGTGTGTGTGTGTGTGTGTGTGTGTGTGTGTGTGTGTGTGTGTGTGTGTGTGTGTGTGTGTGTGTGTGTGTGTGTGTGTGCGTGCGTGCGTGCGTGCGTGCGTGCGTGCGTGCGTGCGTGCGTGCGTGTGTGTGTGTGTGTGTGTGTGTGTGTGTGTGTGTGTGTGTGTGTGTGTGTGTGTGTGCGTGCGTGCGTGCGTGCGTGCGTGCGTGCGTGTGTGCGTGCGTTCGTGCGTGCGTGCGTGCGTGCGTGCGTGCGTGCGTGCGTGCGTGCGTGTGTGTGTGTGTGTGTGTGTGTGTGTGTGTGTGTGTGTGTGTGTGTGTGTGTGTGTGTGTGTGTGTGTGTGTGTGTGTGTGTGTGTGTGTGTGTGGGTGTGGGTGTGGGTGTGGGTGTGGGTGTGGGTGTGGGTGTGGGTGTGGGTGTGGGTGTGGGTGTGGGTGTGGGTGTGGGTGTGGGTGTGGGTGTGGGTGTGGGTGTGGGTGTGGGTGTGGGTGTGGGTGTGGGTGTGGGTGTGGGTGTGGGTGTGGGTGTGGGTGTGGGTGTGGGTGTGGGTGTGGGTGTGGGTGTGGGTGTGGGTGTGGGTGTGGGTGTGGGTGTGGGTGTGGGTGTGGGTGTGGGTGTGGGTGTGGGTGTGGGTGTGGGTGTGGGTGTGGGTGTGGGTGTGGGTGTGGGTGTGGGTGTGGGTGTGGGTGTGGGTGTGGGTGTGGGTGTGGGTGTGGGTGTGGGTGTGGGTGTGGGTGTGGGTGTGGGTGTGGGTGTGGGTGTGGGTGTGGGTGTGGGTGTGGGTGTGGGTGTGGGTGTGGGTGTGGGTGTGGGTGTGGGTGTGGGTGTGGGTGTGGGTGTGGGTGTGGGTGTGGGTGTGGGTGTGGGTGTGGGTGTGGGTGTGGGTGTGGGTGTGGGTGTGGGTGTGGGTGTGGGTGTGGGTGTGGGTGTGGGTGTGGGTGTGGGTGTGGGTGTGGGTGTGGGTGTGGGTGTGGGTGTGGGTGTGGGTGTGGGTGTGGGTGTGGGTGTGGGTGTGGGTGTGGGTGTGGGTGTGGGTGTGGGTGTGGGTGTGGGTGTGGGTGTGGGTGTGGGTGGTGGGTGTGGGTGTGGGTGTGGGTGTGGGTGTGGGTGTGGGTGTGGGTGTGGGTGTGGGTGTGGGTGTGGGTGTGGGTGTGGGTGTGGGTGTGGGTGTGGGTGTGGGTGTGGGTGTGGGTGTGGGTGTGGGTGTGGGTGTGGGTGTGGGTGTGGGTGTGGGTGTGGGTGTGGGTGTGGGTGTGGGTGTGGGTGTGGGTGTGGGTGTGGGTGTGGGTGTGGGTGTGGGTGTGGGTGTGGGTGTGGGTGTGGGTGTGGGTGTGGGTGTGGGTGTGGGTGTGGGTGTGGGTGTGGGTGTGGGTGTGGGTGTGGGTGTGGGTGTGGGTGTGGGTGTGGGTGTGGGTGTGGGTGTGGGGTGTGGGTGTGGGTGTGGGTGTGGGTGTGGGTGTGGGTGTGGGTGTGGGTGTGGGTGTGGGTGTGGGTGTGGGTGTGGGTGTGGGTGTGGGTGTGGGTGTGGGTGTGGGTGTGGGTGTGGGTGTGGGTGTGGGTGTGGGTGTGGGTGTGGGTGTGGGTGTGGGTGTGGGTGTGGGTGTGGGTGTGGGTGTGGGTGTGGGTGTGGGTGTGGGTGTGGGTGTGGGTGTGGGTGTGGGTGTGGGTGTGGGTGTGGGTGTGGGTGTGGGTGTGGGTGTGGGTGTGGGTGTGGGTGTGGGTGTGGGTGTGGGTGTGGGTGTGGGTGTGGGTGTGGGTGTGGGTGTGGGTGTGGGTGTGGGTGTGGGTGTGGGTGTGGGTGTGGGTGTGGGTGTGGTGTGTGGGTGTGGGTGTGGTGTGTGTGTGTGTGTGTGTGTGTGTGTGTAGGTGTGTGTAGGTGTGTGTAGGTGTGTGTGTGTGTGTGTGTGTGTGTGTGTGTGTGTGTGTGTGTGTGTGTGTGTGTGTGTGTGTGTGTGTGTGTGTGTGTGTGTGTGTGTGTGTGTGTGTGTGTGTGTGTGTGTGTGTGTGTGTGTGTGTGTGTGTGTGTGTGTGTGTGTGTGTGTGTGTGTGTGTGTGTGTGTGTGTGTGTGTGTGTGTGTGTGTGTGTGTGTGTGTGTGTGTGTGTGTGTGTGTGTGTGTGTGTGGGTGTGTGTGTGTGTGTGTGTGTGTGTGTGTGTGTGTGTGTGTGTGTGTGTGTGTGTGTGTGTGTGTGTGTGTGTGTGTGTGTGTGTGTGTGTGTGTGTGTGTGTGTGTGTGTGTGTGTGTGTGTGTGTGTGTGTGTGTGTGTGTGTGTGTGTGTGTGTGTGTGTGTGTGTGTGTGTGTGTGTGTGTGTGTGTGTGTGTGTGTGTGTGTGTGTGTGTGTGTGTGTGTGTGTGTGTGTGTGTGTGTGTGTGTGTGTGTGTGTGTGTGTGTGTGTGTGTGTGTGTGTGTGTGTGTGTGTGTGTGTGTGTGTGTGTGTGTGTGTGTGTGTGTGTGTGTGTGTGTGTGTGTGTGTGTGTGTGTGTGTGTGTGTGTGTGTGTGTGTGTGTGTGTGTGGTGTGTGTGTGTGTGGTGTGTGTGTGTGTGTGTGTGTGTGTGTGTGTGTGTGTGTGTGTGTGTGTGTGTGTGTGTGTGTGTGTGTGTGTGTGTGTGTGTGTGTGTGTGTGTGTGTGTGTGTGTGTGTGTGTGTGTGTGTGTGTGTGTGTGTGTGTTCGTCCAACGGAGTATATTTGTATTTGTATTTAACGACTTCGGGCCATCCACACACATTGTGGCTATTCCTAGCCCGGCGTCACGAGACATAAAAACAGTAGGTACATGGGGAAACAGGGAGTTGACATTCATACTCAGATACATACCGGATAAAACAATGGTGCACGGCTTACAAAACTAGGCATCAACACAAAATAGATATAAACTGGTAATGCGAAAACAATAGCACAGACAAAGCATGGCTGCCACACGCTAGTTAACACCTCGGCCTTTCATGTACAACCGCAAGTTACGTTTAAATGAGGCAGGCCTCAGACCAGTCAGTTCGGGTGGTAAACTATTGTCAAGACGCGTTGTAAGGTATTGGCACGTGGAGCCCAAACGGCTGGGCCAATTTCGACGCGGGTGGCACCGTTCGATGCGCCAAACGGCGGACAGATGCTGGGACCATTTTCGGGTCAATCAATGGCACGTGGCACGTGCCAAGTGCCAAAAAGTGGGCGCCAACATTTATTTTTTATTTTTCGCCTCTTTAGGTCACACGGTTGGTGATACAGACTTGATACTCGCAGGTCACGTGTGCGATACAGTGGACCAAAATCCATTAATGGCAGCCGATCCTGAGGGGGGCAAAATAAACCCTCCAGGGGGGTAAAACCGAAGTACGATTTCAAAGGAGCGGGCCTCCGCTATCAGCTGGTGCCGGTCGGCCGTGGATACTGAGCCGCACAGCGGGATACTGTACCGCACAGCACTGAGGCACGCCATCCAGTGGCGGCTTGTGGTGAAGTCACAGTCTGATATCACCGCAACGGCCAGTCAGCGGTGCCCTGGCCGGCTGGGACCAAATTACGGAACTAGGCCAGCAATGCGATCGGGGCATTGCCTTGAGGTCAAAATCGTACGATAATTCCCAGCCGGCCAGGCCGCCGCTGATTGGCCGTTGCGGTGACCTCAGACTGTGACGTCACCACAAGCCGCTACTGGGTGGCGTGTCTCAGTGCTGTGCGGTACAGTATCCTGCTGTGCGGCACAGTATCCTCGGCCTGCCGGCACCAGCTGACAGCGGAGGCCCGCTCCTTCAAAATGGTAATTTGGTTTTACTCCCCTGGGGGGTTTATTTCGCCCCCTCAGGATCGGCGGCCATTAATGGATTTTGGGCCGCTTTATCGCGCACGTGACCTGCGAGTAGCAAGTCTGTGTTACCAACCGTGTGACCTGAGGAGGCGAAAAAATAAAAAAATGATGGCGCCCACGTTTTGGTACTTGGCACGTGCCACGTGCCATCGATTGACCCGCAAGTGGTATCATCATCTGTGCCCCGTTTTGCCGCATCGAACGGTGTCACCCACGTCGAAATCGGCCCGGCTGTTTGGGCTCCACGTGCCAATATGCTCCGTTGGACAGACACACACACACACACACACACACACACACACACACACACACACACACACACACACACACACACACACACACACACACACACACGCACACACACACACGCAAACACACACACACACGCACACACACACAAACAAGCTCCCCCACTTTCCGAGCGACGGCCTGGTGGAAATCTTCGAACTCAGAAAAACATGTAAACATGCTTCTCTTCTTTCTACGATTTTGAATTATTTTCCTATACCGTTTTTGTGGTATGAATAATACTCACGTAAAATATGTCTTATGAAATCATTTTAATAAAATATTTGTTTGCTGGAGCACTGGGTTGCTTCAAAGGAATTTGCCCAGTAACAACTATCCAATGATGTATGCCGAAGTTTGTTCTTGCATCTCAAGTCTCTACTTGATGTAACTTGTGAAAATGTTGATACGTTTGGCCAGCGACGGATAATTTATTTATCATGCTGGAACCAATTTGAACGAGTGGATCTGTATAAACTTAATGCTGAATGACATTCCTTGTCAAATAGTTTATCGTTTGAAGAGTTGCTTCTTCTTGAATTGACATTTGCTTTCAGTATCAAGCACCGATATCTCTCATTGCAAATCGTGTGGTAGTTCATAGTTGCGTATTAAAGGGATTATACGTTTTTTCCCCAGAATAATTGAATTACATAGTAAAACTTACGTATAAATGTGGTAGAAGTCACACGGTAGTCACATTTTTATGGAAATTACCTCTTCTGCACGTAAGGACATTTCATAGTGCGCGGTGATGCCACCGCGTACTTTCTGCAGTACTGGCTGAGGCAGAGCCAGTCATCTCTTTTATGTTAACTAGAGTCCGGCAATGCGATCGGGGCATTGCCTTGGGGTCAAAATCGTACGATAATTCCGTAGTTTGGCCCCAGCCGGCCAGGCCACCGCTGACTGGCCGTTGCGGTGACCTCAGATTGTGACGTCACCACAAGCCGACACTGGGCGGCGTGCCGGCCGGCTCTCAGTGCTGTGCGGCGCAGTATCCTGCTGTGAGGCACAGTATCCACGGCCGGCCGACAACAGCTGACGGCGGAGGCCCGCTCCTTCAAAATGGTAATTTGGTTTACCCCTGGGGGGTTTATTTCGCCCCCTTCAGGATCGGCGGTCATTAATGGATTTTGGGTCGCTGTATCGCGCACGTGACCTGCAAGTATCAAGTCTGTGTCACCAACCGTGTGACCTGAGCAGGCGAGAAAACAAAAATGTTGGCGCCCACTTTTTGGTACTTGGCACGTGTCACGTGCTATCGATTTACCCGAAAATGATACCATCATCTGTCCGCAGTTTTGCCACATCGAACGGTGCCACCCGCGTCGAAATCGGCCCAGCGGTTTGGGCTCCACTTGCCAATATGCTCCGTTGGACACACACACACACACACACACACACACACACACACACACACACACACACACACACACACACACACACACACACACACACACACACACACACACACACACACACACACACACACACACACACACACACACACACACACACACACACACACACACACACACACCCACACCCACACACACACACACACACACACACACACACACACACACACACACACACACACACACACACACACACACAAACACACACACACACACACACACACACACACACACACACACACACACACACACACACACACACACACACACACACACACACACACACACACACACACACACACACACACACACACACACACACACGCACACACACACAAACAAACTCCTCCCACATTCTGAGCGACGGCCCGGTGGAAATTTTCGAACTCAGAAAAACATGTAAACATGTTTCTCTTCTTTCTACGATTTTGAATTATGCCATTAAGTCTGAACGATCCAGAAAACCACTCGTTGATATTTTTGCTTGGAAGCATACCTTATGTGTTGCATTGTGGGTGAAATCCATGAAGCATATTTTGTGTTGCGTGATCATTTATTTTCTTGTTCTTGGGACCATTTTCCTCACGTGTAAAATGTACAAAATGTAAATGTAAGAATGTAAACAAAAATGTAAAATTTCACCCCGTCATCATTTTGGTATTCTGAAAACTTTCCCGTTTTGTTTTTGCAACAAAAAAAAAATGGGACGCATAACCAAGTGAAACGAACAAGGTCCGTTCTCTTGCTCGGTTCGGCCGGGTTCTGATCCTCTGACAACGGTATAAACTTCCCCAAAGCCCAATATTTGTCGCTTCACTTACACAAATATGTCGCCAACGCTCGCTACCAAGTCACCGAAAAAATAGACCTCTGGCTGAGGCCGACTTACATTGGCGGATCCAGAACGGTAGTTTGGAGGGGGCCCTCCCCCCTCCCCCCATGGCATGGCCCCTTCTTCCTCCCCCCTGGATCCGCCAGTGCCGACTGAGCACATTACCTTGAATTCATTAAAACTGTTTTCAACGCAAACTGCACACCCTGTCGAATATGTCTGCAAAACTGGTAGTGGAATGCTGCGGTAGAAGTTACTAGAAAAGAAAATGCTGACAAGCAGCCCAACACACCACTACAGAACTAGCAGGCAACCACAAAAGAATGTGTTTTCTGGCGTGGGACGTGAAACAAGTTACGCCGAAGTTTCGGGACAGAAAGAACAATATTTATATAGTAGGGCTAAAATTATTGGACATTTTATTTTTAGGATAAATACTGACATGTACAATACTCTGACGTCACAAAAGGTAATTATGCGTGTAGAAAATACGAATGGTGCGCTTTGCTGCCGAAATTCTCCAGGCCTCCTAAACTTGTGGGTTCACGACTCGGTGAGTCAAGGTATACTCTGCACCACGCATCTTCTTTGTCCGAGCTAAGAAGCGCGAGTTTTGATGTAATTTTGCTTTAAAATATATAAATAAATTGCAGTCTTCAGGCATGCTTCAGGCTTCATTTTTTCTCTCTAAAACTTCAATACGTCTCGCGCTTAATAGATCAGAATCTTTAAAGGGATTATACGGGTTTCCGTCCTGAACGTAAATGCACTCTTTTGCAGTTGTATGAGCTTTAAACACGTTTAAGACATATAACAGGGCACGTGTCACGTGTCCATGCTCATTTAGTCCATTATTTCAGCAATTATCAGCGTTAAACTTGGGCGTTTTTCGAGACTAGTATCAGATAACGAGTACTTGATCGGCACTACTGTCCAACACTTTTATCTTAAGATCAATTTTAGAGTTTTGAATTATCTGCAAGTCCTACACTGGATCACAAAATTATTATGCAATTCAAAACCGACGGGACTTTGTATTACTACACACTCTTCGTTGAGGTTTTGTGTTGTGGTTTTCTTTTCTCTGGCCTTTAGCGTTGAGAATTTGGTGGTGGCGTATTAATTTTGTGGCATGAAAATTCATGAAATATATAATTTTATGGGAAAACTAGGTAACTGCTGGTGTTGTTGAAACAAAACAAGTTTATTTTCTTTCAAATATTGCTTATTTTACCGGATATATGCCATACGTGAGGTGTTTTTATTAGCATAAAGGAGATGACTGGCTCTGCCTCAGCCGGTCCTGCAGAAAATACGCGTTGGCATCACCGCGCACTTTGGAATGTCCTTACGTGCAGAAGAGGTCATTTCCATAAAAATGTGGCTACCGTGGGACTTATACCACCTTTATAAGTACGTTTTACTATGTAACTCAATTATTCTGGAAAAAAACGTATAATCCCTTTAAATGACGATCTTAGAAGATACTCACGAGCATAGCGATTACACCCGATTACGCCTGTGTATGTGACGCCATTCGGACCTGTCGGGTGTATCTCAAGTCATTCTAGATCGACACGCACGCTGCAGTACTTCAATTCACCTGTCGTTTCGCCGTTAACCCGCGCCCCGCTGGGGTCTCCAGCAGAGTTCGTCACGGGCGGGGCCGGCCCTATGGGCCATGGTCCGGGCCTGGGCTGGGCCTGGGCTGGGCCTGGGCTGGGCCTGGGCTGGGCCTGGGCTGGGCCTGGGCTGGGCCTGGGCTGGGCCTGGGCTGGGCCTGGGCTGGGCCTGGGCTGGGCCTGGGCTGGGCCTGGGCTGGGCCTGGGCTGGGCCTAACTTTAAGGAAATCATCGGGCTCTGGACGGGCCTGGGCTGAGAATGTTGAAGCTCAGGTCAGAGCTGAAAAATATGTCAAACAGCAGTTCACTTCCACAGCAACACACTGTTTCTGTGGCTGTGGCTTTTGGTTTGTTTTTGGTTAGCATAGTTGGTTCATTGTTTCACATTTATAGTATACAAGCAAATATGCTAGGATAGTGATTGCAAATTTTTTGAAAATATTTATATGCTTAATCTGAACGGGCCGGACTGGGCCTGGGCCTCAATATTATAAATTTGACCGGGCCTGGTCCGGGCCTGGGCTTGGTGTTCATGGGCCTGGGCCGAGCTGGGCTGGGGGTTGGTGGGCCCGTGACGAACACTGATCTCCAGCAGAATGCTGGGGCGGGGGGGGGGGGGGCAGATTCTGCCCCCTCTTTATCTTCCGAACCAATAACCGCTGCGAAACGCGCAGGGAGGTAATAGACATTTCTCAATGAGACGCATCTAAAGCATACGCGAAATTGTCAAAATAAGGTCACATGTCAGGTCACGGACAGGTCAAATGTAAAAAATGAGATATTTTAATTTTTGGGCCATACTTTCTATCCAAAGCCTTATATTGAAACTAATATTATACAAATTGCTCACAAAGGTGAAATGCGTCTCTCGCATTAAGCAAAAGTGAAATTGTAAGCAATGGTCAAGGTCAAGACCAGGTCACAAAAGGTCACTTTTTGGCAAGATGTCGACGAAAGTCATGCGACACATGTTTTATGTGTTATTTTACACGTATAATTCGATAGTGGCAGCTATTTTCACAACCTGACACCATATAAAGTCAAGGTCAAGTCATATAAGGTCAAAATTTGAAATTGATTAATCTAAATTAAAAAAGGCAGGTTTCTAGACCAGTTTTGTCTCAGAAATGCAGCGGTGCAATTTATTTGTCTGTATCTTGTCAATAAAAAAGGTAACTTTAACCCGCGAGTCACTGGGGGGAAGCTTTTTTTAGCCCCCCCCCCTCCTTAGGAATATTAGGAATATCTCAACAACTAATGCCGATATCGACGCCAAACTTTCAGTACCTTTCTGTCATCATTTTGACACCTTTTGAGCAAAAATAAAGCAATTTAGTCAGATTTTTTTCTCTCGAGATATAGTGAATTTAGTGACGTCACTAAACACGATCTTGATACCAAAATCAGCTAAAATTTGCCAGGCCGTACAAATGCCGCATTTGAAGCAAAATGCAATCTAAAAACGCTAAAAGGTTGGAAATTGCAAGGGCTACAAACCAGCTATCTCGAATAATTTTTTTTTTACCCCAAACATTTAAATTGTATTTTTGGGGGAAAATGCCCACAAAATAAATTTTTCAAAGATATTAAAAAACCGAAATATATGTCAGATAACTGCATATGAGCAACTAACTTACCAAATTTCAAAATTATATCACCTTTTTTGACTGACATGTCATAAAGTATGGGTAAATTATGACGTCATATTTCAAAATTGCGTTTTTGGCTTTTATTGACCAGATACAGACAAATAAATGCCAGCACTGTATTTTTTAGATAAAACTGATATAGAAACATGCTTTTGTCATTTTGATTTATCAATTTCAAATTTTGACCTTCAGTGACCTGAACTTGACCTGAACTTGACACTAACTTCACGTAAATGAGGTCAGGTGGTAAAATGACCATCGCTATCGAATTCTACGCGTAAAAAGCATCCATAAAACATGTGCTGCATGACTTTCGTAGATATTTTGTGTGTAGTGACCTTTGTGACCTGACCTTGACCTTGATATTTTCCAACCATCTCATTTTAGCTCATGTGCGATATGTATGATACCCTTGACAGCACTTTGGGTGATTATAGGCGCAATCGAAGGCCATGAATGGCAAGTATTGTACATAAACTCAAATACCTGGATTTTGACGTTTGACTTGACCGTGACCTGATATGTGACCTTAATTTGAACTTTTTAAGTGTGCGTTAGGTTTATCTCATTGAGCGCTTTCGAATGCCGCCTTGCACGTCCCGCTGCGATCATTTGTTCCATTTCTGTACTTCTAAGAATAGGGTGCCAGTAGATGAAATTATTCGTGTTCGGTGATGTGATAAAACATTACACAACTTATGTGTGATGGCATATGCGTACATTACATTAATTAATAAAGCGATCCATGAAATGGCACGGAGACGATAAAAAGTCAGATAATGTGGTACAGATAACTGAAGCAAAACATCACATTACGATACAACCTAATCATACATAAACGTTAATATTGAAATATAAATCCAACTAACATTACATTAAACACATACATTGTGTTCCTTAGTTTTATGCGCAATCCTTATTGTTCCCATTTATTGTTCCCATTGTGTTCCCTATTGTTCCCATTGTGTTCCTTATTGTTCCCATTGTTCGTCTGCTGAAACAAGCACAAATATCGGACGACAAAATGGAAATCTAGCTTCACGAATATACTTTACTTAGTCTCGGTTGCTGCGACCCCGGTCGGCATGGCCGTTCCAATGTTCCATGAAAGACAGACGATGTTTGCGTTCGTGGTGACAGCGAACTGGCTACTGACGATGTGGCATTTGTTACTGACGAAGTGGCATTTGTTACTGACGAAGTGGCATTTGTGTCGCCACTGGTATGTCAGTGTGCCTACGATGTTGTAAAACGCCTGATGGTTCCCAGACTTGTCATGAAAACGAAAATAATACGCGTAGAAAGGAAGGTTGCCGTGCCGTATTTTTGCTGGTTGGCAGTTTCCCTCATGCGAGGCTTTGCTTATGGAGATGACACAAACTCAAATATTACCGATATGTGCCGATGTACCGAATTTCCCAAAGGTTGATCTCCTGGGCGATTAAAGACAGCACATATCGGATAAAGAAAGGCACGTCTTAACTATGAACATAGTAGTAGTTCATTATACACCGTTTCGCAGTTGCTGTTTAAAATAAAAAGCGATAAGAAATTATCCGAAAGCGAGAAGCCGCGAGACTGGGAAACCTTCTGCGAGAGCACGCTGGTCCGTTGTCAATATCAGGCTGCGTAGGACGAATCGATAGGACTTGTAATATCACTTAACATCACTGCCTTTACCCAGCATTTGTCCATCAATTGACAATGTTGTCTCGTCTGTTTCAGTATGCTGATGAGGCAGTTCGTGATTGCCGCACTTGCATTGATTGACCATCAATTGGCAATGTTGTCTCGTCTGTGTCAGTATGCTGATGGCAGTTCGTGATTGCCGCACTTGCATTGATTGACCATCAATTGACAATGTTGTCTCGTCTGTGTCAGTATGCTGATAGGCAGTTCGTGATTGCCGCACTTGCATTGTTTGACCATCAATTGACAATGTTGTCTCGTCTGTGTCAGTATGCTGATGAGGCAGTTCGTGATTGCCGCACTTGCATTGATTGACCATCAATTGACAATGTTGTCTCGTCTGTGTCAGTATGCTGATAGGCAGTTCGTGATTGCCGCACTTGCATTGTTTGACCATCAATTGACAATGTTGTCTCGTCTGTTTCAGTATGCTGATGAGGCAGTTCGTGATTGCCGCACTTGCATTGATTGACCATCAATTGACAATGTTGTCTCGTCTGTTTCAGTATGCTGATGAGGCAGTTCGTGATTGCCGCACTTGCATTGTTTGACCATCAATTGACAATGTTGTCTCGTCTGTGTCAGTATGCTGATAGGCAGTTCGTGATTGCCGCACTTGCATTGTTTGACCATCAATTGACAATGTTGTCTCGTCTGTTTCAGTATGCTGATGAGGCAGTTCGTGATTGCCGCACTTGCGTTGATCATCTGCAGTCAGCACTCATCCGTTTCTCCGAAGGCAGTACAGACCCTGAGGATCAGCGTCGCCGCTGCCAAGGCTTCAAGCAACATAACCTCGCCTGTGAACAGTGCTCAGACTAAGAGCGTCACCGAACTTTTAGCGGGGCGCCAGGTCACTAGTGACGTGAAGAATGATATTGGTTCTAAGCCTGGTGTAGCTGTCGAGCTCGGGAACATTCGTGCGCTGGTGAAACAAACAGAAGATGTGACGCCAACACTTCTCGTGCCCATCACAAAGTGGTTTCCCACTCGCACCGGTCATGGGGGCACAAATGACCTCATAGAGAACGTCCAGTCCGATAACTCAGATCCTAGCCTTCCCATCAACCATGGCGACTTTCTTCCTGCTTCCTCCTCCACAACCGACGCCAGTGGAACACAGCTCACGATCGGAGCTCTCTCCTCGGACGTCCTCCGCGATCATGTCTGGGCCTCGCCGCAGACACAGTCGCTGGACCCGGACTCGGCGGAGGTCAGAACCGCCGACAACTGGCTCTTGCCATTGGTCCTGATGGGCGACCCTGAACCGCCCGATATGTCCGAGGAGTGCTACGGCAAGGAGCAGTCGGCTGCCATTGAGACGTTTGTCGACGCTTTTGACGCCCACGGATGCGCTTCTTGTGAACTGGATGATGAGGGTAAACCGATCAGGGACTACGTCGAAAATTTCTCTTCGCAGGTACGGTTCCTTGTTGGTTGTCAACTACAATGGTCTAAAGAGTTCACAGCCATAATGGCAGACGCAGCAGGCAAGGACTTGCATGAAATATTAGAGTATCGTCTTTTCACCCCACCAGCTTGAGTGTCCCCCGACATTGTGTTGTTGACTTGTTCGCTTCGTTCATGTGTCTCTCAGTTGCAGTGTCACATCATCACTTCACGTGGTTCTCCACTTTGCCGCAGTTTCTGCCGGCTGGCCTGGACCCCAGGGCCGCCGCGGAACGTCTTCGGGAGCTCTTCCAAGCGGGGCTGCTGGATAAGGACACCTTCAGCGCCGAGGACCGGCGCCGAGGGTCGCTCCGCTTCACCAGCCAGCCCAGCACCAACTGCACGTGCAGCGTGGGCGACCAGGAGACGATGTGCAGCAGCGGCGGCGCCGGCCGTTTCTGCGACCAGCTGCCGTACACCACCGTACCCTCCGGCATCCTCGATGTCTCCCACACGAACATCTCCGAGCTCAGTGTCGGCAGTCTGGCATTTGTCGCCAACGTTTCCGTGCTGAGGTTGGCCTGGAACGAAGTGGCGCGGGTCGAGCCGGGCGTGTTCGCTAACATGGCACTGCTGACGAACCTCAGCCTGGCACACAATCGTCTGCAAGCTCTGGACTCCAAAGCGCTTTACGGCGCCAAGGAGGTCCGGGAGATTGTGCTGGCATACAACATGTTCACGGAGCTGACACTCGCGACGCGCGCGCTGAGCGTCCAGTTGACGCCGAAGCTGGTGCATCTAAACATTGGCGGAAACAATTTCAGCGCGATCGGTCCTCAGGACTTTGCGCCTATGCGTGGAGTTCCCGTGGAGGATATCCAACTTCACGAGAATAACATCAAACACATCGACCCGACGACGTTCTTGGAGCTGAAACATCTGCGGCGGCTAAGGTTGAGGAACAATGATTTGACCATCGACGATATCGTGAAGTTGGTCGAGGAGATGAACAACACTTCACTGGAGCTCATTGACATATCCATGATAGGAGAGTATACCATCTGTCAGCTGCGACTAGTCCTGAACGCGATCGCCGACAGCAGCATCATCAGCCTGATGCTGAACAACTACTGCTTCCCGAAACTTTACGGCATGTACTTCCCCATGTTTCCCAGACTGAAGGAGCTGAGCATGCGTTCGTGTGGAATCAGGTACATTTATCCCAGCACCTTCAACGACTTTGTCGCCCTGGAGTCCCTCGACCTCAGAGACAACTCCTTCACCTACGTCCCTACCGCAGTGATCCTTCCGACCCTTCTCTCGCTGGACCTCTCTCGTCCAGCTCTCCGAAAATACAGCGGCGCCACCAAGCCGTCGTTCAGCGTGTCCCAGTACCGCTTTCGCGACATGGTCAACCTGAAGTACCTTGACCTCTCGTACAACAACATCACAAAGCTGGAACGCGGCGCTTTCGTCGGCCTGGAGAACCTTACTGTGCTCCTGCTGAAGGACACCGAACTGGAGCACATTGCCAACTTCAGCTTCAGCATGCTCGAGAACCTGTCCGAACTCCATCTCAGTGACAACTACCTCTCCGCACAGCCGTTTGAGCACCTCTGGCAAGGCCTCACCGGTCTCACCGTTCTCTTCCTCGACCACTGCCGCATCAGCAACAGCAACCTCTACTTCAGCGAGATTCCCCGTACCGAACTCCTTAACCTCACCGGCAACTCGCTTCACAACCTCACCTCGGGAACCTTCCACGGTCTCTCCTCACTCAACACCGTCGACCTCTCCGACAACAGCATAGCGTCCTGGAGCGAACGCGTCTTCGGCGACTCCCGCGTCGTGGAGCGCATCTACCTGCGCTACAACAGCATCACGTGGGTCTCCAGCGCCATGGCTGAGGACTTGCTGGAGCTGAACCTCCGCGTGCTGATGCTGGGCTACAACCCGTTCCACTGTTCGTGTCACCTGCACGACTGGCTCGACGGCCAGGATCCGACGCAAGAGACGGCGACCGTGATGGCAGACTGGATCCTGTTCAAAGGTGAGGTCATGTTGGTCAAAGGTGAGCCCTTTGAACATGAGTACCTCCAATAGCGGATACTGTATCTAGTGAGTTCAGGAGAATGGGACAGGCCAGGATAGTTAGTACTTATTTGTTAAAAAACAATAACTGTAGAGCGAAGCTTATTTGACAGGTCACAGCTAAATTAATCTGTTTATATCCAAAAAATAAGTGCATGTGAAATTTATCCTATAATCACGACCCGGATTTCCGCAAGCAGCCTCCAAAACCCGTCTTCCGACGTGAGAGCAAAATGGGTCAATAGGAGGGACAAGATGGGCAGAACATCAAGCCGTAGTGCTCACACGACATCTTACCGCAGAGAGGAACGGCGGATACATCACGAACGACATAGAGGACTGCTACTGTCACTCGCCGGAGGAGTTCAGCAACCAATCTGTGCTCGAGTTCTTCCTGAACGTGAATCTGTCGCCCTGCACCGATCCGTCCCGGCCCGCAGACCACACCCGCATGCTGCTCACCATGCTGCCCGTCTTCGTCAGCGGTCAGTGTGGAGGACAAAGTCGTTGAAAGGATGTAGGACCCCTGTACCCCTGGTACCACCAGTGGAAACTCAGACAAGGCCATTGTGATAAATGTGTGGTTGTGGCTTCTAGTTCTAACCACAGTTGCATGTATGTCTTGCGTGACATCATACGAGTAAAATAGGGGAAGAGATGTTGGATACCTGGCCATTGGCACAGGAGTGTTGATGGTACCCTGGTACCGGTATTTGCTGGGCATATTGTTACTAGCAATGTAATGCTTCTTACGTCAACCGTTTGTCATAGCATAGCGAACTAATCAAACTGTGAGGAGGCAAGGTATTCCCTTGGCCGTGAAGCTGATTGTGTAAATTAGCATTTAGGAAACCAAGCTATCTTTACCATTGAATTGTTACTTGAAAATGTGAATCCCTTGACAGCTGGCAGTTGTTCGTGTTGCGTGTACCGCTGGATGACATATGTCTTGGCAATCAATTTTTTTTGTTGCAGGTATGGTAGCTGCAATAGCAATACGCCTGTTGTACAAAAACAGATGGTATTTACGATACTGGCTGTTCAGGGTAAGTCTAGCAGCAAACAGGAAATTATTCTCATCAAATATAACGAGAAAATAAGGTTCACAATAATTTAACCCTCGCCATACGGCGGGGGCGGGGGCTGAGCGCCCCCCCCCTGAGGTTTTTCTTGAATAACGTTTTACACATGCGGCGCATCTTTCTGAAATTTTCGGAAGCTGAGTTTACAACAATCATACGTATCCTATCAAAATGTAATATGTATAGGACTATTATATCGTTACCTATGACCTTTTCGTCAAGGTTTTGTCATACCCAAAATGGCAATTGACCTGACCCCAAAGGTCACCAGTTGACCTAGATGCTCAAAATGGGATGCCGTTGGATTATCCTTATGACAGGCAAGACGTTGCGTTTTACGGTGTCTCTATCTTTCTCTGTTCGGAAGTTATACTAAACGCCCTGTACAATCGCTATTTGTGGACATGGTCGATCTTAGGTCATTTACTTAACCTGGAAGGAAGGTCACCCGTTCACCTGAAACCTAAACATCGCATACTGTTAGATTCATCTCATAACAGGCAACATGCTGGTTCTTACCGCATTGCTCTAAGTTGCTTGGTTTGGAGGTTAACAGGATGGCTGTCAGCTCCCCCCCCCCCCCGTAGGGCGAAGGTGAACAAAGCCCCCATAGGGCGAGGGTTAACATTGTTTATATTCTCTATCTTTGATAATATTGTTAATCGTTCAAACTGTGGGTAGAGAATCCAGCGCTCGTTGTCCAAGTACTTCTGTCTTCACCACCGTCCACTTGAGCTCCCCTCGACCCTCATCCGTCCACTTGAGCTCCCCTCGACCCTCATCCCGCCTCCCTCTGGCACCGTCCACTTGAGCTCCCCTCGACCCTCATCCCGCCTCCCTCTGGCACCGTCCACTTGAGCTCCCCTCGACCCTCATCCCGCCTCCCTCTGGCACCGTCCACTTGAGCTCCCCTCGACCCTCATCCCGCCTCCCTCTGGCACCGTCCACTTGAGCTCCCCTCGACCCTCATCCCGCCTCCCTCTGGCACCGTCCACTTGAGCTCCCCTCGACCCTCATCCCGCCTCCCTCTGGCACCGTCCACTTGAGCTCCCCTCGACCCTCATCCCGCCTCCCTCTGGCACCGTCCACTTGAGCTCCCCTCGACCCTCATCCCGCCTCCCTCTGGCACCGTCCACTTGAGCTCCCCTCGACCCTCATCCCGCCTCCCTCTGGCACCGTCCACTTGAGCTCCCCTCGACCCTCATCCCGCCTCCCTCTGGCACCGTCCACTTGAGCTCCCCTCGACCCTCATCCCGCCTCCCTCTGGCACCGTCCACTTGAGCTCCCCTCGACCCTCATCCCGCCTCCCTCTGGCAGCTGACGTCGAAGCAGTGGTTGAAGCGGTTGCGGAAGGACAATGAGGGCTTCCTGTACGACGCCTTCGTCAGCTACTCCTCCGAGGACGCCGGCTTCGTCAGCGAGATGATCGAGCAACTGGAGAAGCCGCCGCCCTTCTATCGACTCTGCGTGTACGAGAGAGACTTCGAGATCGGCAGCGTTATCAGCGAGTGTATTCTGGAGAGTATCAACACTTCCAGGTGGGTATGCGAGATAAGGAGCGTTAATCCGCCATTGACTGGGGGGAGGGGGGAGGCGTTTAACGCCACCCTGATGAATTTTCGCAATAGCTGAAAACTAATAGCGCTATCAGCGTGAAACTTCAAATACCTTCTGATACATCATTTTTACGTCTTGTGTGCAAAAATGAAAAAATGAAGACATTTTGTTTTTCTCAAGTTATAGAGAATTTAGTGACGTCACTACACACGAGATTTACACCAAAATCAGCTAAACTTTGCCAAGCGGTACAAATGTCACATTTGAAGCAAAATATAATAGAAAAACGCAAAACTATAGCAAATTGCAACGGCTACAAACTGGCGATCTCGGATTTTTGAACATTTTAGTTTTTGGCCTCCAAAACTCAAACACGTGTTTTTTGGAAATTATCACAAAATCAAAATTTTCTAAAATATTCACAAAACCGGAACACATGTCAGAGAACCATACATAGGCAACTACCATACCAAATTTCAAACTGATATCTCCATTTTTGACTGACTTATGACATCTAAAGTATGGGTAACCATGACGTCATATTTTGAAACTGCATTTTTTTGCTTTTATTGACTAGATACAGACAAATAAATGCCATCACTGTATTTCTGAGACAAAACTGGTCAACAACATGCCTTTTTGTTTAGATTTAACTATTTAAAATGTTGACCTTCGGTGACCTGAACTTGACCTGCAATTGACATTTACTTCACGTAAATGAAGTCAGTTGGTAAATCACTATCACTATCGAATTATACGTGGCAAATCCCTCATAAAACATGTATTTCATGACTTTCGTAGATATTTTGAGCATAGTGGCCTTTTGTGACCTGACCTTGACCTTGACCTTGACCAACAATCTCACTTTAGCTCATGCTGGATATGTATCATACCTTTAGCAGCAATTTGGGTGAAACTGGTCGCAATCGAAGGCTTTGGATGGAAAGTATGACCCATAAACTCAAATACGCCTATTGTGACCTTTGACCTGACCGTGGCCTGACATTTGACCTGACTTTGATATTTGTTAGCATGTTTTAGATTCGTCTCATTGAGAGTTTTCGATCGCCGCCTTGCGCGTCTCGCTGCTTTTTCATTGCTTTGGAAGTTAACCAGGAGGGCGCGATTAACCCGCGAGTTACTGGGGTATATTTCATAACGCGACTTACTGGGGGGGAGGAACCAATTTTTTGACCCCCCTCGGATCTCTGGAACTACTGGACTGATTGTAAAAATTCAAACGGAATTCGATGGCCCTGGGAAATTTATCGAGGGAAACATAATATTGTTGACCTCGGGGTCACCGATGACGTCACAGGTCAGGTCAAGTACAAAATGTTTGACCGTGTCAAAAGGTCTCGATGTATGTAATCAAGGCTGTATAAACCAGGTACAACACTCCGGCCGAAAAGTGGTGACAAAGTGGTGACACCACTGGTGACAAGTGGTGACAAACACTAATTTAGTAGCCGCGACCCCGGAGTCGATGTGACGTAGAAGGCGGGGGACGCGGCCGGCCGGCCGCCGTACACAACATTAGTGCGCGCGTGCCTGAAGCTTAGATCACGCTTAGTTTCTTTGTTTACCGGTTGATTGCAAAACTTAGATTAGGTAATCAGTCACAAATCAACCGCTCTGTCGGAAGCTGCTGAAAATTTGCAATCAGACCAATATTTGCTGTTATATGTGCCCAAAGTTCAACGATTAGGTACGGCCGCCCCCGCTCGAAACGATGATAAGTGTATTTTGATGCCATTACCCGGCGTGGAAAATGTGAATGTATCTCAATTAATTGCCTAGGGAGACATGACGCCTCATCAAATATGTTGTATTTGTTTGGCATTGTTATTCCTTCTCGTGACATAATACAGGCACGGATCCAAGATTTCGGTCAGGGGGGCGTGGATCCAAGATTTCGGCAAGGGGGCGCGGATCCAAGATTTCGGCGACATACAAAAAGTTGCGCCCTACGCGCGCTTGGCGGGCGCGACATGGGCTCAGGGGGCGGGGGGGGGGGGGGGGGCTTGGGGCTCCCTAGCGCCCCCTAGACTTTTCTTATAGCTGAGTCTTTGGGAAATGTATGAAATGGTATAGGATCTGAATCGTGATCTTGATCAACTTTTTTGGCATGTCAGTCGTTGCTGCATCGCGACGGCGCAAAAGGCTATGTCCTGTAACTCATGTCACATTATTATCATTGATTGTATAGTCATTACTAGACACTTGACAATACGTGCTCATTAGTGCAAGCCACAGGCCCAGAGCACAGGACCAGTAACATTAGGTACTACTCAGTGGCGGCGGATAAGGGGTGGAGCATAGGGGGCAGCTGCCCGCCCACTCAACAAGTGTGTGTGTGTGTGGGGGGGGGGGGGGGGCAAACATAATATTTTGCCTCCCCATACATTTGTAAGAGGGACCCTCCAAGAAGTTGGTTCGATTTGTCTTTTTGACCGAAACAATGGCCCAGGGTCCCGCTGTGCCCCCAGCCAGCCTGAGGGGCCTTCTAAGGCAGACAGAAGGCCTCAGTCGGCCTGAGGGGGGCCCTCGGTAGGCATGAGGGGGCCCTCAGAAGGCCTGCTACTTCAACATGGACCTCTCTGACGTTCTTTTTGCGACTATTTAGAGGCTCTGCAAAATATAGTGGCCTAAATCCGAGAAGACACCATTTCGTGTTTTTGTTGTTGTTGGTGGGGGGGGGGGGCCTTTTTTCCTTTGCCTTTCCTTTGGCCGTGGAGGGGGCCCTTTTGCCGAGGGGACCCCCTGGGTTTCTTTGCCCCTCCATCCGAAAAGACTATCCGCCGCCACTCGTACTACTCAGAATGGTGTCTCAAAACCTAAGTAATACCGAAATAAGTCACATTGGTATGGATTTGCTAGTTTGCTTATATGAAGTGACACAATCTATGGGTTTACGTCCTTGAAAAATAAAAAAAATATAGCTTACCTACCCAGTAGCGTACCCAGGATTCACTCCAGGAGGGGGACATTTTTGCTCAGGGGAGGCATAAAATACCCCCACCAAGAAAACTCACCAGATTTGGCCCACTATATTTTTAACCCGCGCATTGCAGGGGGTTTGCCCAAACACGAACTGCGGGGGTTGGTTGGTTTCCGCCCACCCCCGTGAGATCTCGAAAACTACGCTACGTATCGACAAGCGGAAAACGGAATTTGATAGCTTAATACAAGTTCTATCGAAAATGTTTTTTTTTATTCAGGACAAAATTGAGGTCACCAGAGGTCATCAAAGGTCACATTTCTATTTTTTCTCTCCTGTTTTATGACTTCGCTCCAGAAATTCACAAATATCTCGGAAACTATGCTAGTTAAAAACAAACGAAAAAGCGAACGCCAGCCAATTAAATTTGCAATCGACAATGTGTTTTCAAATTTGATATCAGATCAATATTTAAGGCTCCAGAGGTCAAAAAAGAAAAAAAATGTTGTTTTTTAACATTTTTTTCTCGCTATTTTCTTTTTCCTTAATAGAGATAACGGAAAACTGTTTACGCAATTGTGTTTATCTTGTCAAGGCATACATGACATACATGGTTACCTTTTTAAGTCAACTTCAAATTTGACCTCAGGTCAAGGTCAAGTAAGTGGTGACCCAAATAGGGCATGTTGCATTTGGGAAGACGTTTCTCGACAAGACAAACATATTGCTGTCTGTTTTACTTCTATATCTTCATTATGACGGGAGTTATTGACAAAAAAGTGACGGTGACCTCGCATGACCTTAAATGACCCCATAGGGGTCACTGAACAAAACTTACACATGGATCATTAAGAATGTCCCATAATAACATGTTCCAGAAGTAATTGGACTATTATCATGCATATCCTTTAAAAAGGAAGCATTTGTATATTTCCCCATTGCCTTATTATTGGATGTTACGAAATTGACCTGACCTTAGGTCACCGATATCAAAATTTTGAGACCAACGAATTGTAAGTACTTATGCCTTCATGACATCCTGTAAGTTTCATACCGATTGGTGAGAAATTCTGGCTTTGGCACAACTGCAAACATTTTTGGAGGTGGGGTCACTTGACCTGGTCTGGTGACCTGACCTGAGATGACCCAAGGTT
Organism: Chirona hameri; assembly: GCA_036785665.1. NCBI lineage: Eukaryota > Metazoa > Arthropoda > Thecostraca > Balanomorpha > Balanidae > Chirona > Chirona hameri. Next base: position 22,655 of record JAXIVJ010006355.1, on the reverse strand, counting down.
ATTATGTTGTTGCAAAGTGTGCGCAATTGATGTCCTAACAGGTGTACCAAAACCCGGCGGCGCGCCGCCGTTTTTCGCTATCTACGAAAAACCTGAGTGTGGGGGGGGGGGGGAAAGCAAACCCCTGCGGGTTGAAAGGGTATATTTCCACATTTTTTTCTTATACAATCATAAAATCATTATTTTTTTCGACGAAAGGGGGCACGTACAGACCTTCAGGGGGGGGGGGGGGAATTGCCCCGTCCCCCCCCCCTTGTGGACGCCTATGAACCTACTCATACAGCCTCTTATGTCGACAACTTTCGCAGATGTCCTCAGCAAAGAACGCACACATTTGGGTGCAAATTTTAACCTTGTGAGGTATTCTGGAAAATACTGGTATGTCGACCGATACAATTATTATTTCAACTTTCATATACACCTTTAAATATTGTATTACGCTTCGTAAAACTAAGTAAATTCATAAAAATGCACACGCACACACGCCCGTACATTGCCAGCGAACCAAAATGGCGAACCCGTTGAAATGTAAACAAACGATTCTCACCCGGTTCACGCCATCACAACCTGACCAATCACCGTCGAGCTTGCTCAAGACTGATTGGTCAATACTAGCTGATAGCCAAATATAGCTTTTGAGCAGATCCGATACACACGGCCAAGATGCTGGAAGCTGCTCGCGGTTGTCACACTTTTTACCAATGTTGAAGGAGCGGAGAGGAGGAGCGGAGACAATTCCATCCAATCCCCCTGGATGGAATTGTCGCACAAAATTGTGATATTAAACGCATAAGCAGTCGATAAATCGGTATGATTCGTGTGTCTGACACTTCTAAGTACCATCTAAGCTGTTTATGACCTTGGGTCAGGTCAAGGCCATTTGAGGCCACGAGGTCAAACTGCAGATTACGGTGATTAGGCGTTGTAACACATGTTTATGGGTTTGTTTTTCGTCTAGAATGCGAAAAACGTCCTTAAAACATTGTTTGTTCTATATAAATAGAAGTAAAAAGCAAAAACGAAAATTCATTTTTATGGATAGTAATGCTGTGAGAGGTGGTCGATTTTTGTCATTTAACACGCACCCTGATAATTACTATGATAATGATAATTACTTGCCCTGGAGGGGGTAGGATTTCTCCCCCCTATGATTTTGAAAACCACGCAACGTAGCGACAAGCGGAAAACGACATTAGATAGCTCGAGACAAGCTCTTTCGAAAGTATTTTGTTCATTTTTTTTTCTCAGGTCAATATTGAGGTCACCAGAGGTCATCAAGGGTCAGATTTTCAAGTTTTCAAGACTTCGCTTCGAACACACCCAAATATCTCGAGAACTATGATAGTTAGCAGCAAACGGAAAACATCAATTGAAAGCCCTTGCAAAATGCAATCGACTTTGGTGTCCTCAGATTTGAGCTCAGGTCAATAGTTTAGGCTCCAGAGGTCATCAAATGTGAAAAAGATGATTTTTTGCAAAACTGTTTTTGCAAATATTTTTTTTACCTAATAAAGATAAAACAATAGTGTTTACGCCATCATGTTTGTCTCGTAAAGGCGCTTCGAATCATATTCATGGTGACCGGGATAGGTCAACTGATAAATTTGACATCAGGTCAAGATCAAGTGGTGACCCAACCTGGTCATGTTGCATATTGGGAGACGTGTCTCGACGAGACAAACACATTGGTGCCATTTTCTATTCTCTATCTTTATTATGTCGATAGTTATTGACAAAACAGTGTTGGCGGTCACGAAATTGACCTGACCTTAGGTTAGCGATATAAGAAATTCGAGATGAAGAAATTGTTTGTATCTATGACCTTATGAAGTCCTGCAAGATTAAAACTGATCGACGTAAAACTGTGGCTGTGGTACTACTTCAAACGTTTTGGAGTTGAGGTCATTCCATGACCTGATCTGGTGACCTGACCTGAGATGACCCGAGGCCAAGAATTTTACATACTGTGGGAAGTTCATTTTTAAACAGGTGTGAAAAACACGGTGGCACTGCGCGCCGTCGTTTTTGCGCTATCTTTGACAAACCGGAGGGGTGGGAGGATTTCGCCCCCCCCCCCTCCAGGGCGCGTGTTAAAGGTCATAAGTCAGTCATTGTTGAAGATATCGACTTCACATTTGGTACACATATTCACCGAACACGTCTAAATAACATATAATCTGTTTTTTGGATAATTCTGTTTTTTTGTGAAAGTTTTGTAAAAACGAAAAAGAATGAATTTGGATTTCTTAAAGATTTTAATTTTACCAAAACTAAAAAATCCGAGAATGCAGTTTGATAGACCGGTCTTTTGGTAGGAATTTGATTTAAGACAATGTAATTTATCTCAAATATTGGATCTTTGACAGCGTTTTCCGAAAACCATTATTTTGAATCAAAAGCCGAAGAACATGACGTCACTCTGATGTCATTTCCGGTTGACCTATCATAAGCTCAACTTTTCCCTTTGTCCAACAAGTGTGGAATTGATGTGAGAGAAGGTACTACAAGATTGGTGACAATACTGGTGTTGGTTCAGGAGTTATTACAAAATAACGGGAGGGGGGTGGGCAAAAAATAGCCCCCAGTAAGTCGCAGGTTAACGTCCCCCCAGTCAATGGCGTTTTCCTGAGGCCCCAGTCAATGTCGGATTAAGAGAGAGAGGGTATCCTGGAGAGTATCAACACGTCCAAGTGGGTAGGATATTGCTGATGATGCTGATAAGAGTACCTCACAAACCTTTGTTTATTAACATAAATCCTTAAGAAGTTATTAGGTGTCGGAGTTTTATCAAGTCACAGATTTCATAGATCACTGAGTGATATGTGACGATTGCCGTGGACATATAAAGTCAACCATGACTTTGAAGCTTACCCGCAGAAGGAGAGCCTCATGCAACCAAGCAAGGTTTTACTCACTTATAGAAATTCAATTCCTCGATTCTGATGCTGAACTTCCGCACCCGCATGCACGATATCAATCTTGATTATAACCGCAGCTTCTTCTCTCGCAATATGGACGCTAATTCTGACGGTCGCGCTCCCCTGCAGGAAAACGATTCTGATCCTGACGGACCACTTCGCCAAGTCGCACTGGTGCCGCTGGGAGATGAACCTGGTCCAGTGCCGGCTGTTCGAACAGACCCGCGACGACCTGATCCTGGTCAAACTGGGCAAGGTCCGCTCCCGGCATCTGACGCCAACCATCCGGTATCTGATGCGGACCCGGATCTACATCGAGTGGGGGCCGAGTGCGCAGCAGCAGCTGCTCTTCTGGGAGAAGCTGAGGTCGGCGCTGCGGAGGCCGGGAGGGACGCCAGAACTGCCCAGGACTGTATGAGGAGCGAGGGCACGATGAGGAGTGTGAGACGATGCAGTGATGAGTGTGTGCGGGCAGTGGGAGGAGTGTGTGAAGGCAAACTGAAGATTGTGGGGGCGGAGTGACGACTGTGATGGCAGGGTGAGGACTGTGTGATAAGATAGAAAAAGGACTGTATACGACGTGTGTGTCTAGGAAGCGCTTTGTAAAGACATGGTGATGATGACTGTGTGAGTGATGAGTTGTATGTTGTCGAGGCGACGACCGAGTGAAGACCGAAGACAGAGTGAGGTATTGGTGAAGATTGGATGTGAATAGGCCGTGGGTAGTGTGAGCTGAAAGTTACGACAGTTTGATGTGCGTAGAGAGGGAGAAATTAAAAGCTGCAAAAGTGTGAATACTGAGTGAGTTAAGTGTGAATATGAATACAGTGCTAGAAGAGTGAGAGTGAGAAGAGTGAGCAATATAAGGACAGAGTGAGAATCGAGAGGCGATAAAATTATGGACAGTGTGAATTATTAGTGTTGTACGCCTAGAAACATTGCACTGTGATGAGACTGGTAGCATGTACAGAGCGTGTGGCAGTGGCGGCTCGTGGTCCTCAAAGCAGTGGCGGATGTAGGTTTCGAGTTGGGGGGGGGGGGGGGGGATTTCGCTCCGTTTCGTCAGCGAGAAGTTGTTGACCGGAGGGAGGGGGGGGGGGGGGCGGTGTCGGGTAGTCGGCGCGGAGTCGTTGAGCGCGGAGGGGGGGGGGGGGGGTCGGGTCGTCGTCAGCACGAATGTTTCGTTGATCGGGGGAGGGGGAAAATCTCGCTTTCCCGGAACCAAAATCACAACCTCCCGGAACGGTGTGGGGGGATATGCATTTGCCTAAAAATTTGTCGTTGGGGGGGGGGATATTCAATAGGAAATAGGCAATAGGGGCATTCCAGAACAGATTGACCAAAACAATCTCTAAATAACACACTACATCTCATATTTCGATAAAACAATGTGTCTGGGGTTATCTGGGCTGTTGATTCACGCTGTGAACTTTTGCAGCCTCGTCCGTCAAATGGTGTTCGAGTTACAGCCTCGAGCAACTTTGTAATGTCAAGCAAAACTCAAAATTTCAGCGGACAATATCTCTCATATAAACCAGTAAAACGCCTTCATCAGCGGTAACCGAGCGGTATCTGTTGCTTCCCTGGGACAAACTACATACAAAATAAGTTGTATTACATTTGTCATGATCTCCTTTCTCGAATCCGCCAAAAGGGAGTACGACCTGAGCGTTGCATGCTTCATCATATAAATTAATGCTTAGATAAATCAAGCCATTTTTGATCAATAATTATTTGTGTTAATTTCGACATTTGCATGTGCCACGCGCTGTGGCACCACTCCTATCATAACTCACCATAAACAGATCAACATGGATTTGATGGTCATATCCAATGGTGAAAACCAGATCTTAATCGGATCAGTGGTTGTAAAGTTATTAGCTTCCGAAAAGCGTATGCACGGCCGATTCGGGCCGGTTCGGACCGTGTCAAATGTAAATTTGTCTAGTAAGTTGACGGGAAACCTCACGGGCGCTTCGCGCCCGCTCGGTAATCATGCGAGTCATCATGCGACCTATATACCAGTAAAACGCCTTTTTGGGTGATGACCGAGCGGGCTCTGGTAAAGGTAAAACAGGTTTGAAATATGAAACGGTAAGGGAGCACACATGGTAGTAACACATAGTCCTTTTAGTCCTTTTAAGCCTCCAGAAAAATTGCCTGGCCTCAATGCATCCTAACATAAAAAATACTTTGCATTAAATTGTTCATGATCTCTTTTCTCGAATCCAACAAAAGGGAGTACGTCCTGAGCGCTGCATGCTTCATCGTATAAATTAGTTTTTAGATTAATAAAGCCATTTTTGATCAATAATGACGTGTGTTCAATTCGACGTTTGCGTGTGCCAACTACCACGCGCTGTGGTACCACTCCTATCAGAACGCATTATACCAAAAACGAAATTGATTTGATGGACCTATCCAATGGTGAAAACCCGATCTCAATCGGAGCAGTGGTTTCAAAGTTATTAGTTTCCGAAAAGCGTCTGTTCTGCCTTGTCGGGCCGGTTCGGGCCGGGTCAAATGTAAATTTGTCTTGTAAGTTGACAAGAAAACTCACGGGCGCTTCGCGCCCGCTCGGTAATCACCAGAATGATCAGGAACAATATATTACAAGTACGACGCCGAAGTTGGCGATGAACGAGCGAGCGCGAAGAAAATGTATGGTGAATTTCAACTCCATCGGACAAGTAGTTTCTGAGATACAAAAAGGGTGCGCACGTGCAGAAGCACCCCACTCTGACTTGTGGGAAAGTGGCGGCTGAGAGGTATATATATATATATATATATATATATATATTTGAACACAATTGGCTCAGCCATTCCTGCGATATATAATAGGGGTGCGCACGTGCGCACGTGCAGACACCCCGCCAATAACTTGTGGGAACGTGGCGGCTGAGGGGTCCCTAACCACACACCCAATTTGAACACAATCGGCTCAGCCGTTGCAGAGTTATTGCGAGGAAACACCTTCCAACACCCCTCACGAGGCACGCACCACGCGCTGTGGTAGTCATCCACGTGAGTCATCACTGGTCTCAAACAGGGTAGGTTAGATGGGGCTGCTCAGCAAAGAAGCCCGCTTGTCAATCGGACGTGCGGTTGCAGAGATATTAGCTTGTCAAAAGCGTCGCCACGGGCCGGGTCGGGTCGGGTCGGAACGTTTCGTCAGCGAAATTTCAGCTCATATTCAGATTTTTCCCATATACCACGGAAAGACGAGCGAGCGCGAAGCGCTCGCTCGTATTTATGATGTAATCATTTTTGGAAATTCGGAATTTTGCTATTTCAACACATGATCTCAGGTCAAATCACGTGATTTTATAATGTGGTCTTGTTAAATTCAGATTTTTTTTCCATGCCAGAATGGACATCGATACATAAACCTTCGATGTTTTTAAAAAAAGTGATTTTTTTCTTCTTTTAAATATAATATTTATATTTTTGTAGATGGAAAAATCATGGTCACCAGCACGTCTTCGGTAATAACTTAGCGCGTAATTGTGCTAGAGACCTCAATTAAACGGCAGTATTAAACGGCAGTATCTCGTCGACCTGCTTTCAATGATATGCATCAGCCCTGTATTCGCTCTGTGACCTCAAGGTCACGTGACCAGAGACCCGACCAGAGACCAGAGACCAGACCAGAGACCCGGTGCGGTCAACGTCAGATCGACCAAACCATAACATCCTACTTCTCACATTTCGATTGAACTAGGTGTCGGGAGTTATCTGGGCCGTACATTCACGCTGTAAAATTTTCAGCCCCGTCCGTCCAACGGTTTTCGAGTCCGCTGAGACCTCACGCATCTCTTTTATTTCGCACAAAGGTTTAATTTTCTTCGGGCGATATATATCGGGATATATCCTATAAATAATTGGAATGCTATAATACTATGTATCATCAGAATCGCCATGAACCACAAATTAATGTAATGTAATCTTGTGTGAGAACTCGAATGGAAAAGTGTCGAAATTTTGGCATGTGACCTCGGGTCAGGCCACGTGATTTCGTTATGTTCTCAGTTAAAATTCGTGATTTTTCTTAGGTGGAATAGGATAGTGAAGGCCCTTTGAATCACGTATTTCGCTCAGTGATGAAGATCACATGATGACATAATGAAATATTTCGCCTTTAGAGGCGTCTGTGGGTCCTCAAGATATCAATTTTTCTCCTCTCTATGTTATAAAAATAGCTAAAGGTATTCCAGAGAGAAAAAAAGAAGTTCGATTGTGCGAAATAAAACGAAAAATGTCAACAAATTATCTATTGTATAATCAAGCCAGGTCATTTGGGAACTCAGCCTCAGGGGACGTGACCTTGAAGTCATGGAGTGACCAGCGGAGATCATGCATCATTGATGCATCATTGAATGCACCTCGATGGGACAGATATAATGCCGTTGAGTTAAGCTTTCTAGCACAATAATTATGTGCAAAGTCATACCAAAGACCATGATTTTTCACACACAAAAAAATATATAGGGAAAACCTATCTCCAATTTCTTACCATCGAAGGTCAATATATCGAAGTCGATTCTGTCAAGAAACAAATTCCGAATTTTAAATGGCCACATGATAAAATCACGTGATCTGACCTACGATCACATGTAAGACCACAGTAAGACAACCGGTGGGTGCCGTCTGACCATTGTTAATTTTCTTGAAAAGTTGTGCATTGGGGGGTTTCAAGGGCGGGGAATTTATGGGTGGTGACCAAAAAATTCCTCCCAAATTTGTTTTCTTCTCCAAAATACGGCCTTCCGTATTTTCCCAAGTTCACTGTGCGGTCCTAATTTTGACGACCAATAACTCCGAGACAAAGAAGAAAAGCACGATTTTGAAAACTTTTTGTTTGAATCAGGATAAGTCGAAGAGCAATTTGGCAATCATGTATTTGCGATTTTTTGTCACGTGACCTCGTTACCTTCTTTTTGTGCCGTGACCTTGACCTGTTGGAAACTGAAATGAACATTTCCGTCTGATGACGATTTGAGATTCATTGATGAACTTTCGTATAAAAAAGAAATAAAAAGGTGGGCTTTGACCTGTAAAACCTACTTTTGGGACTTCCACAGTAAGACAACCATTGTTTTCTTCCCAAATTTGCCGTCCGACCATTTGTAATTTTCTTGAAAAGTTGTGCACTGGGGGTTTCAAAGGCGGGAAATTCGTTGGTGGTGATACAAAATAACAATTCACTTTAATAACATAACACTTTGTCATGACATTCCTAAGATCCTGAAACAAATATGAAATAAGCCGTTCAAGTTATTTAGGTTTTCTCTCGAATCATGTCAGAACGTAAGCCAATTTACGGCCGATTTCAGGAGTTTGGGAGTGCCCCTTTGGTCTCCATTGAATCCGGCGGTGCCAAAATATTAACTCTTTAGTTCGGAAATTATATAAAAGACTTTGCTTTCAATCATAGCTGTACTATATACATATTACAGTCACAGTTCTCTATGCAAAGAAAACCGGCAGCTTTAAAAAAGGTCACACCTGGCGCCATCCAGTGCCTAGGCTGACACCTCGCGGCAGCATTCGAATCCGAGCCTTCGAGCAGATCGTATTACGCATGCGCATTTGCGCCAGCCTCTAGAGGCCGGACTGGCGGCGGCCTCAACCTCAGCCGGGGACCATGCAGCCGGGTGAGAGAGCTGCGACATTTGCTGGAGCATCACATACCCGTAACGAATTATAACGCCAAAATTAAGTGATATCTCACGTAATATTGAAGAATGTCCTGTATCCTTATGGTGATGAATATTCACTTATCTAAAGAACACCGCAGTTCGATGAAAACATCGTCACACGGTTGCAGGCGATTCAAAAGTTGCTGCTTTACTCGGCCACCAGCGGCCTGCCCGCCGCCGGCGCTAGCTGACTGCGCTGCGGTACGATAATACAATATCATAATATGGATAATAGATGATAGTTTTCAAACAAAAATGTAGCCAGATCGATAGATCAACATGTTATCTTGTTCATGAACTTTGATTTCCGTCGCTACGATTCTTAACCCGCGAGTTACTGGGGTATATTTCATAACGCGATTTACTGGGAGGGTGGGGGGGGGGCTATTTTTTGCCCCCCCCCCCTGATCTCCGAAACTACTGGACTCATTGTACAAATTCAAACGGCATTGGATAGCCCTGGGAAAATCATCGAAGGAAACCTAATATTGTTGATTCAGGATTCTGTTGTTAGTGGGCGACGGGAGCTTTATGCAGATCAATACTGGTACAGCCTTTTCGATAGCATGTGTTACGGACCGGTGTTTAGTGCTATCGCGAGCCGTATTCAGGGTTGCTTTGTTTCAATAGGCGCTCCTTCGCCAATGGTCATGAGTTTGTGTAAAGCAGTGTCTGTACCTTCACGATGTAAAGTTAACAAGGTTCGTTTTGAGCGTCAAACACACACACACACACACACACACACACACACACACACACACACACACACACACACACACACACACACGCACGCACGCACGCACACACACGCACGCGCACGCACGCGCACGCGCGCGCGCACACGCACACGCACGCGCACGCGCACGCGCACGCGCACGCGCGCGCACGCACGCACGCACGCACGCACGCACACACGCACACACGCACACGCGCACACGCGCACACACGCACACACACACACACACACACACACACACACACACACACACACACACACACACACACACACACACACACACACGCACGCACGCACGCACGCACGCACGCACGCACGCACGCACGCACGCACGCACGCACGCACGCACGCACGCACGCACGCACACACACACACACACACACACACACACACACACACACACACACACACACACACACACACACACACACACACACACACACACACACACACACACACACACACACACACACACACACACACACACACACACACACACACACACACACACACACACACACACACACACACACAACACACACACACACACACACACACACACACACACACACACACACACACACACACACACACACACACACACACACACACACACACACACACACACACACACACACACACACACACACACACACACACACACACACACACACACACACACACACACACACACACACACACACACACACACACACACACACACACACACACACACACACACACACACACACACACACACACACACACACACAACACACACACACACACACACACACACACACACACACACACACACACACAACACACACACACACACACACACACACACACACACACACACACACACACACACACACACACACACACACACACACACACACACACACACACACACACACACACACACACACACACACACACACACACACACACACACACACACACACACACACACACACACACACACACACACACACACACACACACACACACACACACACACACACACACACACACACACACACACACACACACACACACACACACACACACACACACACACACACACACACACACACACACACACACACACACACACACACACACACACACACACACACACACACACACACACACACACACACAGGTACAGCGGCTTGGCGCTGTTGGCGGCGGCATGGCGGCGGCGTGGCGGCTGGCGCTTGTCTCCCCGTTGCTGGCGGCAGCGCTTGCCTCGGTACGGCTGGCGTGTCTACGGGTTTGATAATCCTGTTGATATAAACTAAGAGATGTACGAACTAAAATTGTTGACGTTTAATTGTAGAGGATTGGGCAGCCAAGTAAAAAGACGAGATGTGTTAGATTATCTAAAAAACCTACACTACGACATATATGTATTACAAGATACACATTTGACCCAACGAAAGGCAACTTTCTTTAACTCACTGTGGCGAGGTAAATGCTACCACGCTTTTGGAACTTTCAACAGCCGGGGCACATCAATACTGTTTAATCCCCAAACCCAACATAATATTTTACACGAAGAGCACTGTCCTGAAGGAAACTATAACATCATTGTTTGTACAGTATTTCTTAACACGTACACGATAATTAATATTTACGGCCCGAATGAGGATCGTCCAGCCTTCTTTCGCTCAATCAAGCAAAGGTTAGACGCACTCCCGAATGAAAATATAATTATTGGAGATGATTTTAACTTCGTTCTTGATTTTCAGCGAGATTCAAATTATTGCAGACAAAATAATCCAAGAGCGAGAGATGCATTTGTACAAACGATAGAAGAACAGGGCTTAATAGATGTTTGGAGAGAGGTGAACCCCGGCAAACAAGCGTTTACCTGGACTAAACAAAATCCTCTCAAATTTGGACGACTTGACATGTTCTTTATAAGTGAACACCTTCTCACGTATGTCGAATCTAGTTCCGTTATCGTGGGCTATCGCTCAGACACAGCATGGTTTGCTTACACATAAACGCACCGCAAAAGAAAAAAGGTCCCGGTTTGTGGAAATTTAATGAGTCGTTGCTATGCGATAGCATATATGACGAGTTAATTAAAAAGCTAATTGTAAACGTTATAGCTCAATATGCAGTTCCGGTTTATACTGAGGATTTTTTCTCCAACCCTATTAATTTTGATTTGATTCAGTTTACCATTAGCCACTCTCTCTTTTACGAATCATTGTTGATGATGATTCGTGGTGAAACAGTAAAATATTCGAAACAAAAAGCAAGAAAAGGTCGAGAGAGAGAAAATGAAATTATTAATGAAATTGGACGCATTAGAAATACGTTAAATATAAGACCAAATCTTGATAATCTCCAACGTCTGGAAGAAGCCCAAAAATCCTTAGAAGAAGTACGTAAGCCTAAAATACAAGGCCTTATAACTAGATCTAGGGTCAATTGGTACGAAGACGGAGAAACGTGCTCAAAGTATTTCCTTTCGCTCGAAAAGAGAAATGCAAGCAGAAACTCAATTCAATCTCTTAAAGTAAACGACTATATTGTTAGTGACAAAAGGAAGATACTTGAACATTTTTCGGACAATTTAAGAAATAAGTACCGTAAGAAACATCCGACTGTAAGCCCAAGTGCTTACTTAAACAGTAACATCGTTAACAAACTAACGGAGGATCAAAAGAAAGCTCTAGATGAGCCGATTTCATTAACTGAGTTACAAGTTGCTTTGATGGGCATGAAGAAGGGGAAGACACCAGGTTCAAACGGATTCACTGCTGACTTTTTTAAACACTTTTGGGAACTGATAGGAACATTCCTTTACCGTGCTTGGTTAGAGAAGTTTAAAGACAGTAAAAAAAGAAATTCTCATAACGAAGGCATTGTTACTTTAATTCCTAAGACTGGTGTACCTAAGGATTCGCCGAAAGGCTGGAGGCCCATTTCGCTCTTAAACGTGGACTTTAAGATTATTTCTACAGCAGTTGCGAATAGATTAAAAACTATCATCCATCACCTAATTTCTCCCACTCAAACAGCGTATATTAAAGGACGATTTATTGGTGAGAATAGCAGATTAGTATATGACGTCATTGAACACCTAAATAGCTTGTCCAGCTCTGGAATTGTTATGGCAGTAGATTTTGAGGCTGCCTTCGACACAGTTTCTTGGGAGTTTTTATCAGATGCTTTGGATAAGTATAGTTTTGGCCCATACTGCAAGCAATTAATACGTGTACATTATTTAAACACTGACAACTTTTCACGCATTCTTGCAGATGGTTATCTCGGCTCTAAAATATACATGGAAAGAGGTATACGACAGGGTGACCCAATCTCACTCAGGGTATTTGTTTAACTTAATAATGGAGCCTCTAGCAAACCAGTTAAAATACTCAAGCCGAATTAAAGGAATACAGATATCTAGCCTGACTGAGGTACGAGTGTCCCAGTACGCAGACGACCTTATAGTATTCTCTAGCCCGGAATCCAGCTCAATAGCAGGCATATTGGATGAGCTAAAAGAATTCACAAACGTTAGCGGTTTGAAGACAAATGTGGAAAAAACGAAATGCCTCCCTATTGGTAATTCTGTTAATAAATCAGCGCTCACCGACCTTGGGTTGAACATTGTAAACGAGCTTAAGGTTCTTGGCATAGTTTTTAATAAATCAAACGAAAACATATCCTCAAGTAACATTGCGGCGATTTTGCCAAGTATCGAAAAATAAATTGTCCAATGGCGAAGAAGAAATCTTACGTTAATAGGGAAAATAACTGTGGTTAAGTCTTTACTTGTGTCAAAGTTAGTGCATGTGTTGTCTGCTCTCCCAGACCCATGTACAGATACCATTAAAAAACTTAACAGTGTTCTGTTCAGCTTCATTTGGAACAATGGTGCTGATAAGATCACAAGATCCGTGATTGTGCAAATCTATGAACGAGGCGGTTTAAAAATGGTTGATATTCAATCCTTTTTGTCTAGTTTGAAAACATCTTGGCTCAAGAGACTATACTGGGCTGATCATGATGTCGTATGGGCAAATATTGCAAAAGAAATGTTACCTCCAGTAGAAACTGTGGTATGTTTTGGGTCTGTAAAACTAAAGGAGTTATCAACACAATTAAAGAACAAATTCTGGGCAGATGTATTGAAAGCTTGGTCAAACTTCTGTGCGGCATACAAACCTGGTGAGGATGAAATTATATCTGACAAGCTATGGTTTTCAGATAATACAAAATATAAAAAGACTATAATAAAGGAATGGGATAACAAAGGATTACGATTTATTGCAGATATATTCTGCAAAGAGGACGGTTCACTACACAGTAAGGAGCAGGTTTCAGCCTCCTTTAACGTTAAAATGACATTTTTGTGCTATGCGTCTCTTGTAAGGAGTATACCTGCCCACATTCGCAGCTTTGACAATACAAAGCATCTGGTAGCTCCTATATTACCGTACAAAATAGCGCTTCTAGCCAAGAAAATACGCACCTCCCATATAGTGAACAATAGCCTTGTTCAAACGTTAATTGGAAACCGAAATATTACGGTATCTAAGACAGAAAACAAATGGAATAGAGATGTGGGAGTAATGCACATAGGTACCTTGCGTGATATACGTGCTTCGACAAAAAATACGTATCTGCAAAGCTTACATTATCGAATAGTCAAAAGAATTATAGCTACCAACACATTTATGCATCGAATTGGTAAAGCGGACAGCGCATTGTGCACCTTCTGCAAGAGCGTCAATGAAACATTGATGCATGTCCTTTGGGACTGTAATATTGTACACAACTTTATTAAGAATGTAGAAAACTGTATACAATCGAAATTTAATATTACACTCTCATTAAGCGTACATGTACAGGAATGGTTCTTCCCGCGGCTTGAGAGAGAAAGTCGAATAAACATATTGATAATAACACTGGCTAAGCACACAATACTCCGTTCTAAATATATGAGTCGTCCTCCCAATATACAATTTTTCCTAGCATTACTTAAATTAGAGGCTTCGAAAGAGAAAGGCGCCGCTTTAAGACGGCAGATGTTAGATACATTTGAAAACAAGTGGGGAAGTTTTTCAAACATATTACAGAAATAAGTAATGCGCAGTATTATATACAATACTTGTATTAATCAATGTTCATATAGCACCTCTATTCAACACCCACTTAGACCCTTTGTGTTGCCGTTGCTGCGACGCCTGCCAACGTTGCTGAGCGCGCCCGCGCCTAGCCGCCGCCGCCGCCGCCGCCACCACCAAATACATAAAGCACACACAGATGCACACACTTCCGTCTGTAAAGGCCCCGCCCTTACCTCAACCGGGCCTCGCAGGCCGGTCGGCCGGCCGGGCGCGCGGCACGCCAGTCTAATGGGCTGACGAGTCGCGCGCCCGGCCGACGGACACACACACACACACACACACACACACACACACACACACACACACACACACACACACACACACACACACACACACACACACACACACACACACACACACACACACACACACACACACACACACACACACACACACACACACACACACACACACACACACACACACACACACACACACACACACACACACACACACCTACACACACACACACACACACACACACACACACACACACACACACACACACACACACACACACACACACACACACACACACACACACACACACACACACACACACACACACACACACACACACACACACACACACACACACACACACATGCGCGCGCGTAAATATCGAAATCTGAACTGCCTGATGGAAATGTGCAGATAGATGTGGTGTTGCTGTACTGTTGAAATGCTGATCTTGTTATTGGTTGTGTTTTGGAGGGTTGACAGTATGATTTGATCTCTGTGGTACATCAACAATAAAATTAAAAAAATAATTAAAAAAAAACTAATATTGTTGACCTCAGATTCACCGATGACGTCACAGGTCAGGTCAAGTACAAAATGTTTGACCGTATCAAAAGGTCTCGATGGATGGAATTGTCGCGCAAAATTGCGATATCAAACGGATAAGCATTCGATAAATCGGTATGATTCGTGTATCTGACACTTCTAAGTACCATTCTAAGCTCTTTATGACCTTGAATCAGGTCAAGGTCATCTGAGGTCACGAGGTCAAACTGCAGATTACGGTCATTAGGCGTTGTAACAAATGTGTATGGGTTTGTTTTTCTATTGAGCTGGATTCCGGGCTAGAGAATACTATAAGGTCGTCTGCGTACTGGGACACTCGTACCTCAGTCAGGCTAGATATCTGTATTCCTTTAATTCGGCTTGAGTATTTTAACTGGTTTGCTAGAATGCGACAAATGACCTTAGAACATTGTTTGTTCCATATAAATAGAAGTAAAAAGCAAAAAACGGAAATGCGTTTTGTATGCATAGTAATGCTGTGACAGGTGGTCCATCACTTAAAGGTCATAAGTCAGTCAGTTTTGAAGATATTGACTTAAAATTTGGTACACATATTTACCGAATATGTCTCGATCACATATAGTCCGGATTTGTGATAATTCGTATTTTTTGTTGAAAATTTTGAGAGAAAAAAAAATTGGATTTCTCAAAATTTTGAATAAAAAAAACTAAAAAACCGAGATAAAAGATGTGATAGCCAGACCTTTTTAAGTAATGTGATTTAAAACAATTTAATTTATCTCAAACATTGTACCTTTGACAGCGTTTTCCGCAAACCATTATTTTGCAACAAAAACCGAAGAACATGACGTCACTCTGACGTCATTTGCGGTTGACCTATCACAACCTCATCTTTTTCCTTTGGCCAACATGTTTAGAATTGATATGGGAGAAGGTACTGCAAGATTGGTGACGATACTGGTGTTGGTTTAGGTTTATATTGCAACATAACGGGAGGGGCAAAAAATAGCCCCCCAGTAAGTCGCGGGTTAAGAGGCGAATAATCACTTAGAGGCACAGAGCATCCGGGCCTCAGGTGACTACCATTAATCGACACGGCACGGCACCGTCGGCTGAGAGGCGTTCGCCCGCTGGTGTCTCAGTAGCTGGGCCGAACGGCCGCGGAGGCGGTGAAGCGGCAGGCCGGACGGGCCTCAGTCGGCTCGAAGTGGTTTGCTGTAGTATGGTAAACGTACTGGCGGGTGGATGGAAGAGCCGGAAAATTTCGGTGACATGCCATAATAAAATGCACTGCGATCTGCAGAATGGGAACCACTCACACATCTTCTTTCTATGGCAACCAATGCATATTTCAAAGCCCATTGTTGCTAAATAATAGGTGATACCCGGCCTCAGTTACCTCTGATATGACGAGCTGTCACTGCAGCGTGGGCAACGATGCAGTCTGAGACGAGGTTAATGATTGCCAGACAATGTTGCACATGCATTGATTACAATATGGGCAGGTTGTTAATATATTTTCGATAGCGTTCATAACTCGTCATGGTTTTGGTACAATTTCTCGATTTAAATTATCGTTGATTTTCCAGAAGAAAAAAAATTCAAAAGCGGGTGCTGAGGATTTGTATAAGCAGCTGATGTGTTTTGTTACATCAACCACGTACGGTTACAAAACACGAACTGGAAGTCTTGCCAAATCTGTGTCATGCATATTTTTTAAGGATTTTGAATTTGTTTAGGACAGATGTATGCAACATATTTAGGACTTTTTCATTAGAGTAATCTCACGCGACAAACCAAAAGAGGTTTAGGTCTTTGCTGTGGACAGTGGAGAGGGCTAACCATATACAGTATCAGTGATGTATGATGTAAATTTTCAAAAATGTTCAAGAATGTTCCAAGAAATGTGAACATGCGTTGAAGGCATGAAGGCAGGCAAGTGGGCCATACTATTTTATTAATTTGGGTTTTGTGCAAATGTAGAATAGATAAAGCAGAAAATAGTTTTTAAGTACTTCGTTGCCATGATGTATGAGTGCGAAGCTTATGAAATGTCAGTCTTAAGACGGTTGTAGGCACGCACGAGTCGAGTCTGGCTGCTGCCTACAGCCTCACGGCTCACTGTTCATTAAATCAGGGATAAAGGCCTGTTCCAACCACATACTGCCAGTTCCTTATGCGAAGATAAATGTATGTTGTGATGACATGGTTGTGTTATGCAGTAATCAACTCAAATACAATATATGACACCATGCCAGCCAGCTAAATTTACTCTTTTTGTATTTGTATAGCTTTGGATTTACCAAAATGACAAATCATACCATTTTAGCTGAAAAGTGGCTTGCATTCCGCATGCATTGTCGTTTTGTTTGTGTCAACCAAGCATGAACAGGCATACAACTACAAATTTGTCTTGCCCCTTTTCTCTCCCCTCTCCCTTCCTCCCCTCCCCCTCTCTTCGCTCTCCCTTCTTTCTCCATCTCTCCCTCTTCCCTGTCATGCCCACCTTCAGGCTTCACCACACTCTCTGTATACAGCCAAATCATACCAGCACCACCAGAAGACCGCTACACCACGCTGCAGCACACCACGCTGCCATTTCGACCGCAGGTGGGCCTAGTTTTAACACGTGGTGCGCTGGCTTTGGTCCAGAGCACAGGATCAGCAGTGCTCCGCTCACTGACAAACCAGTCCGATTACCGGGTGGGACGGTATATAAGCAGGGCAGGCCGAGTGGCAGGCACAGTGCAGCACAGGTGCATCACTGCCAACCCCTCCCTCCTTCATCATCATCGTCAACATGAAGCTGGTGAGTGAAACAGGGACGTAGGAGCGGCATGAAAAGCGGAGGCCAGCGAAACTTTAATTTTGTGTACAGAGAAGTCCATAAGTGATATGGAGGATCTCTTTGCAGTATTGAACTCCCTTCTCGTCTTAGTCCCTTCTCCTCCTTGAGCTCCCTTCTCGTCTTAGTCTATACCGTTTTGCTGTTGCCTCCATGCCCGGGACGCTACCGACGCCGTCCTTTGTTTTGTTCTCAGTTAACAACCAAAACATATTCGCAAAAAATGTTCACCAAAAAGTGAGGACCGTGTGCCCATGGCCCCTGTCCTTACGCCTATGGGGTGACACGTGACGGATGCGGCGTCTGAGGCTACCGACACCTGACGCTTCAGCTGTCAGCTCACGACGCTTCACGACACTCACGACGCTTCACGACACTCACGACACTTCACGACACTCAGCTCACGACGCTTCAGCTGTTCGTGATAGCACTTTGACAGACTCTTGGAGGGGTATGAAACCGTTTGCTCATAGTCAGGTAAGAAGGCGTGAAAAGGAAGAGTTGCTGATTCCATTGACTATCGAGTCTCCAATACGCCACGTACAATGCAAGCACACTTATGTTGATCTTTCGCAAAAACAGAATATTTGACCACAACTCTTAAATCCTGGCAACATGGTAACCAACGCTGACGTTGACCGGACAATGTGAAATGCTACACGTTCATTGATTTATAAATCTTGGCGCGTAAACTGGCTCGTTATGTATAATGAGGATTGCACAGAATTGCGTTGAAACGTTGCTGAAATACAGCTGAGAACTTCGGCAGTTAAAACGTCGTAATTAAATAAACTTCTTGAAAAATTGCGATTACCCTAATCATGACTTTTCTGTTGCCATAAACCCAAAAATTCTTAAATGGGGTTCCACATGTTACTTGGAAAATGTGGTGACGTTCGCAGACATTTTCATGTAGATAGCAGGTAGTAGGTCCATTTCCTGGAAATGGATACATTATATGATTAAAGACAACTATTAAATCAACGGCGGTGAAAAATACTCTATTGTTACATTTTAAAGACAAATGTTGGAAGACTGTACATTAACATTCTCGTGTTGCGTTTTGTGTTTTCCAGATTGTGCTGTTCGCCCTGGTGGCCGTGGCGGCCAGCCAGTACGCCCCCGGCAGCGACAAGGACGCAGCGATTGTCAAGAACGACTTCGAGCAGGCGATCGACAACAGCTACCGCAGCGACGTGGAGACGTCCAACGGCATTCTCCAGAAGGCCTCCGGCGAGAGTATCCCGGGCCCCGATCCGGAGACGGGCACCTCGCGCCAGAAGGGCAGCTACGAGTACACGTCTCCGAACGGCCAGATCATCCGCGTCGATTGGGAGGCCGACGAGTACGGCTACCGCGCCGTCTCGGACGCGCTGCCGACGTCGCCGCCGGCCCCCAGCGCGTAAGAGGACTCGCTCGCCGCCTCGATGACTCACCGACTCGCTCGCCGCGACCCATCTCGCCTCGATGTCGCGGAACCACACTCGGAAGAACAGCCGCCAGCCACGCCCGCCCGCCAGTGGAATGCTCGCTCAACGATCGCGCAACGTACATTGACCGGCCAATGAACGTGAAATGAACGATGCACGTGACGTGGCCGGTCAGGGAACTTTCCATGAAGGGACACTGGGAGCGCTGTGAACGCTTAATGGATGATGAACGGATTTCATTTGCACTGTGTTGCACTGTCTGCGAAATATATTCACCTGCTGTGAGAATGTCATTTGATTTGGAATAAAACGAGCATGCTAAGTCGTAGAGATGGTTACTGTGGTTGATGTTGATGGACTCAAATAGCTAAAGCAGATACTGCAACATCTAAAATGAAAAGTTACACACAAATTAACTGCTGGTTGATACACAAATATCGTAAATACCTTCTGAAGTTTGATGACTCTTATTGCTGCTATCACTCTTTTGATCTTTAACTACATTAATCAAGAATTTTTAACATCTTCTGGGTGCTGACAAATGGATGGACTAGACCACAGATAACATGAATTGCCTGGATTGGACACTCGAAATTTGTAATTTGCAATAAAAGGCCACTTTTTCTACAGTCGTGTTGGAAACACTGAACTTTGCACAGCTATCCTGTTCGACCTGTACGCCTGAGAACGATGAGGTATTCAGACTCAGTAGCGGACAACTGCGACACTGCTGAGCTCATCCTTAGCTCATTTTTAGGAAAAGGTGTCACAGATGGCTCGTGAAACGCACGAGAAACCGGCAGTGCTTCACAGCCTCTGCAGGAAGATGTTATTAGACTGCATCATCATTTAACCCGCGACTTACTGGGGGGGAGGCTATTTTTTGCCCCCCCCTTCCTCACGTTATTTTGCAATAACTCCTAAACTATTACGGGTATCATCACTAAACTTGCAGTACCTTCTCTCACATCAATTCTACACATGTTGGCCAAATGAAAAATATGAGGTTGTGATAGTTCAACCGGGAATGACGTCAGAGTGACGTCATGTTCTTCGGTTTTTGTTGCAAAATAATTGTTTTCGGAAAACGCTGTCAAAGGTACGATGTTTGAGATAAACTCAATTGTCTTAGATAAAATTACTGACAATAGACCGGGCTATCAAACTGCTATCTCGGATTTTTGAGTTTTTTTATTCAAAATTTTGAGAAATGCAAATAATTTTTTTTTTTAAATTTCAAGAAAAAAAAAACAGAATGTTCCAAACACCGGAATTTATGTGATCGAGACGTGTGCGGTGCATATGTGTACCAAATTTGAAGTCCATATCTTCAAAAATGACTGAGTTATGACTTTTAAATGACACAAATCACCACCTCTCACAGCATTACTGTGCATAAAAAACGCATATCCATTTGTGCTTTTTACTTCTATATATATGGAACAAACAATGTTCTAAGGTATTTTCTCGCGTTCTAAACGAAAAACAAACCAATAAACGTATGTTACAATGCCTAATGACCGTAATCTGCAGTTTGACCTCGTGACCTCGGATGACCTTGACCTGACACAAGGTCATACACAGCTTAGAAAGGTACTTAGAAGTGTCAGACACACGAACCATACCGGTTTATCGACAGCTTATGCGTTTAATATCGCAATTTTGCGCGACAATTCCATCCATCGAGACCTTTTGACACGGTCAAACATTTTGTACTTTACCTGACCTGTGACGTCATCGGTGACCCCGAGGTCAACAATATTATGTTTCCCTTGATAAATTGCCCAGGGCTATCGAATGCCGTTTGAATTTGTACATTCGGTCCAGTAGTTCCGGAGATCCGAGGGGGGGGGGGGGGGAATAGCCCCCTCCCCCAGTAAGTCGCGTTATGAAATATACCCCAGTAACTCACGGGTTAAGAGAGCAAAAATTGAGTTGCATATCTACGAATAGTGTTGCTACCTACAGGTCATGCAGGACTATTCGTGGACACGATTGAAGCGTCATGTCTCGTGTTGTGTATGTTGTTAATGATACCTCCTTTATACGGAGCAATTTCTGTTTGCTCGAAATTTAGTTACTGTGTGAAGTTATACTGTCGATTCTGTTTGCCATGAGGTTTCGGTGCCAACACTTCGAATTCATACAGATGACCATGTTCTGCGATCATATATTTTTCCATATTATATAAAACTGATACTCGCGAAATCGAGCTGAACATTCGTTTCCTTCCCCAGCGTTCAGCTTTTTTTAATCCCCGACAGCTTTCGCCTCTTGTCATCCGACTTTGTTCTCCTGGCCGCTGGAGCACCACGCTTAGCGTGAATCTTGCTGTTGATATCCCGGACCATGTTTCCTGCAAATAGGTTAAATAAGGCCCGGGACATGCGATCCAAGTTCTCGATAAATCGGTGATTGTTGGTGCACTTGACATCTGTGATTGTGGGCTTCTGTGTTCCAAGTTCCCTTACAACGTCAACAAACACTGCTCTCGGTTCGTAACAGTCAAAGAGGATTTTCGACTGGCTTGTTCCCGGGTGCTGAGCCTCCAAATGCCTAGTATGAACATCGTAACTTGCACGGGTCGAGTTTCCTATTCAAATGGTGTGGCCACTGCCCCACCAACTTTGTCAGTTTTGAAGGTTTCCTGGCATTCAAATGGCCATTTTTCACTTCAACCATGGACAGCAACCAGCCAATATTGCATTTTGCCCCACCAACTTTTTCTGGAAAGCTCCACCCATGGTAACCCATGGCATGGCATGGCGACAGGCGACAGGAGACAGCACGAGGAGTCGCCCCCGATCCAGTATTCTTGAGAAAGAATGAACAAATGCTGGCGTTCTCTTCCTCTCCTTCGTTCTTGACCTGGGCTACGACACTCGCTTGATCCCTTGCAACCAGCACATCAGCGCACGCTTTAAACTTTCTCCTTTTTGTTGCTGCATGGGCCAGGTAACCTGATATACGAGTATGTCCGAGGGCTGCCTTTGCGGAATCGGGCAGCTCATCTTCTTCCTCATCTTCTACCTGATTTACAACTTCAATTAGTTCATGGGCAGCTCTTGAGTGAGCCCGATCTCGGACTGGCCGCGACTGTGCC